>MKEJ01036943.1:0-10428 GCA_001753735.1 Embelia ribes
TGTCAACTTACTAGCAAAATATAGCTCAACACCTACTCGGAGGCATTTGAATGACATTAAACATACATTACGATATTTATGAAGAACCACTGACGTGGGCCTATTTTACTCAATTAATTCAAAGCCACAACTGATTAGATATGTAGATGTTGGTTACCTATCTGATCCTCACAATGCTAAGTCACATACCGGTTACGTTTTTACATACGGAGGCACTGCTATTTTATGGAATTCTGTAAAGCAAACTTTGACTGCTACTTCATCAAATCATTCAGAGATTCTTGCTATTCATGAAGCCAGTAAAGAATGTATTTGGTTGCGATCAATGATTCTCTATATTTATGACAAGGTTGGATTGAGTTCAGCTAAAGGTTTTCCCACTTTATTATATGAAGACAATGCAACTTGCATTGCACAAATTCAATGTGGTTATATAAAAGGAGATAGAACCAAACACATTTCTCTAAATTCTTTCATACTCATGATCGACAAAAAGGATGGTGAGATAGATGTAAGACAAATCCGATCCAAAGAAAATCTAGCATATTTATTTACGAAGTCACTTACGACGACAATATTCAAGAAGTTGATACACGATATTGGAATGCGACAGCTCAAAAAAAAAATCACCAGAACATCTAATATTTATGAGGGGGAGACATAGTGATACATGTGTTATTATGACATATATCATATAATTTAGCCACTATAAATATGACCTTAATTAAATGATATAGAGATATAGAAATAGCAAGAAAAATAACGAAAAAAGAATTTATTATACTAATTGTAATCATCTTTCATATAGTGGAAAATATATAAATATTTTGTTTTGTGAACTAGCCACGATCCAAAAATATTGGTGAGTTAAACTAAGTATATTTTGGTTTTTATTTTATTTTGTATTTTTATTTTTATGATTGTTTCTCATGTACATAATTTTGGAATTTTTTTTATCAGGGTGTAGTTATTTTACCTTATTGGATCCAAAAGTAGCTGGTCTACATCTACTCTTGAGAGACAAGGAATTGATGAGTCAGCATCCCGGTCGCTATCATCTTCGCCAAGACAAAAAAAAATAAATTTTTTTTTATCAGTTTTGTGTTGATTGCCAAAGTAAAATAAAATTATTCAACGTGTGACACATTGGGCCTGTTTGGTAGCCATTATTTTTTGTTTACTTTTGTATTTTTAATTAAAATTAAAAATTATGTGTTTGGTACATCAAGATAAAGTAGACTTATTTATATTTTTGAGGGAAAAAAAGTATATTTTAATAAAGGTAAAAATTTTGATAATTTTTTCCATTAAGTTTTAATAATTTACATTATTAACAACTAGTATATTTTATAATTCCCAATAATTTTTTTTTTTTTTACCAAACATATAATAATAATTAAAAATTATACTTTAAAGTATATTTTTCTACCAGTACCAAAAGAATATACTTTTGTACTTATAAAATATAACCAAATGAGCATTCGTATGCAATATTTTTGTATACTTTTGCTTAAAACTGTAAATACATATTTATTATAGCAAGTAAAAGTATAAATATAACCAATTGAGCCTTCGTATGCAATACTTTTGTATACTTTTTGCTTAAAACTATAAATATATATTTATTATAGCAAGTAAAATTATAATTATTTATATTTTCGAGTCACGAATGTATACTTTTATAGAAAAAAAAAATTTGCTATTTTTTTAAAAAAAGTATACATTATTTCTAATTTATATTACTGATAATTAATTTTTCCCATCTTAATACAAAAAGTATATTTTTTCAATTTTAACCAAACATGCCTTTACACTTTTAACGTAATCAAAGAAGACCATTATGTCCATTAGGTACACCTCAACCAATATTGGTTCATTATTTTAAGTTACTAATTTTCTGGTTGGGTGAATAGGTGGATCACAGATATATAAATATAAAATTTATATGGGGCACTGAAATTATATATTAAAAAAAAAAGTAAATTAAAAATTTAATATTAAAATTAAAAAAAAATTATAATAAAAAATTATGAGTGATTGGTGAGGCTTGGGTTGAGTGTTAAATAGATACTCAAACCACAAACCGTAGTTTGGCCATAAGTTTATGCCAACGCAACAGAAGAAGATTTTTCAGGTAATAATTTGTTTAGTTCCGAAAGAAGATGGAAAAATAAATGTAACTTATAAATTGTAACTAAACAAGTTCCAATTAAAGCATTAAAAATTTAATACCGACCAATAGGAGTTCGAGCACCGGAGGGGATGAGATGGTTAGCAGTTGAAGTGTCAATAAAATGAAGGCCGACTAAAAGGCTATAATCCATTATCCTCTCCTGTTCCAAAAACTCGCAATCTCTATCAAGTTGCCTGCAATATGGTAATAAAAATATATTTAAAACATAGTCTTCAATTTAATATTGCGGAAAAAAAATAAATTTCGGAGTCTAATATTTGGGTGCCGGGTGTTCGTTACAATGTCGCAAATAAAATAATAATGATCATGTTTGTGTGATTACGATAGATTTGCCAACCGAATCATTGGGCTCGTTCAATAATCCATGGCTTGATTAAGTTTTGATCAACTTGTAAATAGGTTATATACTAATCGTATTAAATGACACATGTTTAAATTTTTTATGTTACTATGTATTTACAAGAAATTAACAATGAAGATGATTGTTGCGAATAATTTTTATTGCTAAATTCCTGATTCTTGAATGAGGATGCTGTCGAGTGTTTGCGATGCATATTTAATTCATTAACAAAGCCGACGATTACATTTTTGTCACCAGCTGGCTTATATTTGAAAAATAAATTCCTCATTTTAATTTTTTTGTTTTTGAGGAAAGGATAAACCGTACCATCGTTATCTCTAAATTATTCAATAAGAAGTTAACTTTTATCATAAGCGACGCTTACCTTCGAAATTCTTGAAACCATGTCCTTTGCAATCTAAATACGAAATTGAGATCGAGGTCTTTAAGAATGGTGGTTGTGTCAATCTCCGATTCTGGCTTGTCAGTGATCCGACCAAGGGAAGAACCTTTCAAGTCGAATCGTCTATGAATAGTGTATTCCGAACAGAACAAGTTCCCCATGATAATAAATCGTACCTATATAAAATCAATAGTAAAGCCTATAATGAATGAGCCCATTTAAATTACTTAGATCAAAACAGAAGAAAAAAAATAATCAATTTTTTATTATTATTATACATAGTACTTAATGTAATATAATACCTTCTTTTGGGCAGTGCCATTTAGCTTCACACAATGGAGACCATAAAATTTTGTCACCATTGTGTTCTCGAATGCTCGAACATGATTATAATATGCCGAAAGCATCCTTAAGAGCACCTGGAAATCCATTTTATACAAAAATCTTAGCTACTATTTGTCAAAATATCAAGGAAAGTTTTATTGCTTGAATATAGAAATGATCCCAAAAAAAGTAAAATTATGAGAGTACTCTAGGTTACTTTTTTTCTTCCAAATTTGAAAGGATAAAACAAGGACTTACTTTAGCTTCTCCTTTTTTCATCGTTTTTATCATGTATCGATCGTCATTAGTCAAGTAGAAGAAACTTCCACTTTTCCCCGGAGAGGATAGCTCTCGTAGAGCGTCGTTCCCACAAATTGATAGCATATAGTCGGCTGCGTCCACCTTGAATAACTTCCTCAGAGTCCTAAATTCATGTTAGTAAAATAGAGTTAATAATAATAAATAAAAATTATAGCTCTTAATAGTGTATTTGTCTAGATTAATTTAACCAGTTCCGAAAAATCATGATTTTCAATGTAATAGCCCAAATCAAGATAAAAAATACGGATAAACATGTGGAACTAGTGTTAACCTGAAAACTAGAGGGCAATAATCCTTCCAACGAAACTCGATAGATTGGTGGGGAGGGGTGTATTTCGATCCCTCTGGTGGAAACTTCGTCCAATATTTCTCCTTCGGATCAAATGCTGAAGCCTTAAGATCAAGCGTTGGAGCGGGACCGGGTCTTCCGACAGAATGCCTGAATAAATAATACATTACTTTCGCATCGTTCTGTCTGTATAAGCATTCTAAATGAGTTTTACAAAATTATTTTCTGAAAATAAGTTTATATGAATGTTGTGACATTGTTTCCTACCTGATCCCCAACTGCAAATTCAACATAAGTTCATAGTTCTTATGCCCTTTCGAGATGGTCCCCCCTTGTTTCTTCACTACTTTCGGTATCCTCAACGGGCTCCACATCGTACTCCCTCCCACGGCTAAATTCCTATCGAAGTTATTGCAAATAGACTCCATACTACCCTCCATCATACGCATTCTATTGAATTCCTTATTCGCACCCGCCTCTAGCCTCCCATCAACAGACATCCTACGTGGCCTAATATTCGAATCCACTGCCTTTGAAGATCTCCAAACCGCTAGCTTCTTTTGCGAAGGCATGATGGACACTTTCTCGTTCGGACAAATCTTACAATCTCTCAAACTGACATTGTACACCTCTTGCGGGTCCCATTCGAAACTCCCCTCTGGGGAGATCCCCGAGGGATAAAACGTACCGTTTTGTTCGCTCGGATCTTTGCTCCAATTACCCACATAGAAGCTCCCATTTTCCCACCTATATGTCCCATTCCCTTTAGGTACCCCATCTTCCCAATACCCATCATGTCTATTCCCATTCATCCAAAAAAAAGTACCCTTTCCACACATCTCCCCATTTTTCCATTCACCAACATAGTAATTCCCATTTTTCCATTGGTACCTACCATGACCCTCTTGCAACCCTCTACACCATTCGCCTTCGTACGAATCGCCATTTACGTAATTCTTGACACCGTGGCCATGTTTCAAATTCATCGTCCAAAAACCACGGTACATTTCTCCGTTAGAATCTACATACGTTCCTTTCCCGTCCATATACCCGCTCTTGAATTCCCCCTCGTACACTGCCCCCGAGGGCCAACTAAATTTTCCTTTTCCTGTAGTCTTACCGCGTGACCACTCACCTATGTACGTACACCCATCCGTCCACACGTACTTCCCCATCCCATGAGGGAAATTCTCAGACCACTGACCCGTGTAATAATCCCCGTTTGAGAGGACACGGTCTGCGTTGTAGATCTCGTCATCACTTCGGCAATCTTCTTGAATTTCTTCGTCGTCATCCACGTGGGCCACGTGGCTAGATCCAAATATGCTGTGGGCCCGTTTCTTCGCTGCGGCCTGGGTTTTCCGAACCGTTGCTTCCCATGCCTTCATTTTGATCCACCTTTGATCCCTTTTATATATGCTGTTCAAGAAATCTCTCCCCCTTTCTATGTTTGCTCAATTTTGCTTATTGTTTTCAAAAATTTTGCGTCTAAGTGTTTCCATATTTTCGTTGACATGAACACAAAATCGTGGCTGTGTTATGGATTTAAAAATGGTTAACAAACTTTTTTGTTTCATGGACATGAATGCCTCTCCCTTCTATTCTTTCAATATAACAAAACAAACACAAAACAAAATTCTTTTTCTCAATACATTTATTTATACTCGGTCAACATTAAATGTTGAAAACGATCTTTTATAATAGATACAGTGATGGATGCACGTATAATTTAATTAGCCATTGCATACCCTTATTGTGATTTTTTTTAAAAAAAAAATTCCTACTAAAAATCTCATCTACATACAAGGTTGGTTGTATAAAACAAAGTTGTGCGTACACCTTTTTGTTATGCGAATATACTTAATTTATGTAGATCGAATAAGTCATCGATATCTGTTCACAAATAATATATTCATTTTTTGTTAGGATATTCAAAAATTAATGATCACTTCTTTTTTTTGGAATGTATAATCATTGTAAGATAAGTTGCATTTCCACTCTTACCCCCACATAATCATTAGGATTAAGAATAAAAAAGAAAACACTTAATTCTTTTATATTTAATTTAAATTTTGAAATATTATTTCTTGATTTTTACCTAAAATCGTATGCTATAATTTGATTGTGTAAATAATCGGTGGATAAAGAAATTATTAAAAAATTTATATGTCTTTTTACAGCTTTGTCAATATGTATGATACATGCTAATTGCTATTAGTACGTGTTAGAAAAAGCCAAAAAGTAATAATAGAGAAATTAGAGGAAGAGAACACAAAGACTTGGTCAAATTTTCTTGCGTTAAAAACGCCATAAACTTACACTTGGAGAAATAAGAGTATGAATTTCCTAATACGATGACCAAAACCCTAATTGGTCTCAAAATTTTCCTATGCTCTGCATAGATACCTCTAAACATGCGGTTCTTATGCTATTACCACCTCACTCCATATGTTTACCTGCCATTTTTTTGTACTAAAAATGGGTCTTTGGAAAAATGTAAAATAATAATAATCGTCAGATGTTATTAATTATTGTCCGTTGGATTCATATTTAACAGCTGCAGCGAGCGGAAACTTGTAAAATTTAATTTCGATGTCTCACTCAAACCATTTGACTCGCTAACCGCAGCCATTGGATTTAGATCGAACGGACAATAACTAATGGCATCACCAGCAATAGATTTTCTAATGGCTGCTCCCTCTAATCAACAAGAAAAATTTTATGCTCTCAACAATTAACGAAAGGGAATATGTGGAGAAATATTGAAAATATTAATTATTTTAACGACATTAATTGAAAATTTTGGCTTAAGAGAAAAATAAACAAGGCTATCAAATTTGGACAGAGTGAGTAGTGATTTGATAGTAAAAAGTAGAAACTTACTCGTAACTGAAATAAAAGGAAAAAGGAAAAACGGAAAACCCCAATTTAATAATCTTATTAAAAAATCTCACTTGCATCCTCAAGATAATTTTTTTTTGTTGGCTTTTAGCACAAAAAAAACTTCCAACAACAAACTTTTGGAACCAAAGGCTAGAAAGACCGCTTAAAAATTGTCCTTTTTGTTTGTAAGAAAAATAAAATCGAACACATATCCTATGAGATTGCCCTTATTTTACTGATTTTCGTATTTTGTGGCCGCTTTTATTTTCCACTTGTCATTCTTATCATAGCTTAGCTTATATTTACGAACTTATCTCCAATAAAAACCATGAATTAGCAACTTTATTAATTTTACTATTTTGGCAACTTTGGTTATTTAAAAATAATGTTCTTTTAATTAACATGCACTCCTATAAACCATGAACAATAATGTTCTATTGCTTGGAATCCACCTCTACCGAGATTTTTCAAATTAAGTATTGATGGAGCGAAACCGTCTAAAACCTTATTTGGAGGAGCGGGGGGAATCATACGAGATTTAGACGGAAGATTCATTTTTGAATTTGCAAAACGCCTCGGTACATTATCTCCCATCTCAAGTGAATTATTGACTCTTTATTAGGGACTTTTTCACCGTAAATGTCAAAATATTACTCGTGTCCTCATTGACTCCGATTTCTCGTCTCTCTCTTGTAACTTTTATGCGGGCTTAGGAGGTAGTTCATCCCAGGCTTCAGGTTCTACTCGCTGATATAAGGAAGTTGGCTTCTATTTTTTTGTTATCGTCAACCATCCATATCGTGAAGCTAATAGTGTAGCGGGTATTTTGGCTAGAAGGGAAGTTCATCATTTTGATGGTTTAGATAGTTTTTGGGATGATTCTTCATCTTTGTTTCTAGCAAATGTAATTTTTAATGACAAGTCCGGGAAACTAACCATTAGAAGTGTGCTCAACATTTTGAGATGTAATTATGTATTTTGCACAGTCAATAAAAAAACTTAGCTTTTGTTAAAAAAAAATAATAAGGGTAAGATATTATAAGCACCTGTAAACAAGTATTGACGATTTTGCTCAATCAATTATGAATATTACTACATTATCCAAAGTTTAAGATGGAAGACATTATAGTATAAATTTACATAGACAAAATGGCCCCCAATTGATTTGGATTTGATTCTAATCACATAATTATTCGGGCATGTGTACAAATACAACTTTCTAATCACATAATTAAGTGTAAGCACATATTAAAAACCCGGGCAGAAACATTTTGTAAAAGAAAATTCAATTTTGTATATCACAACTTTCTACCTTTAGTTAGTTCAAAAATTAGTTTATTATTTATAATATTTCGAGGAGACAAGTTGATGTTATTCTTAATTGACAATTATTGAAAATAATATAAACAAGAATTTTCATCAGTGGATGTTTATTCACTTAAAAAAATGGAAACATAAAAAGAAGAAAAAGAGAATGCCGAATTTCCCATTCTCTAATTATTACATGAAATGATATTAATAGGAAAAGAAATTTTTATGAAGCTAATATAAACAGGCCATTATATAAAGTAACCCGAGAGAGTACTATATAAAAGTTTATGTTGGCAAGCACTTATACATTAATATGACACACATGATTCATAATTTGTTGATGATTCATAATTTGTTGAGCTTAGCAAGAATGAAAACAGTTGCAGAGGTGACAAGCGGGATGAAAATCTCGTTAGGAACCACATTCGGAGCAACGCGTTGCTTGAAAAATAAGGTGGTCGCTGGAACGCCAAATATGTAAAGGAGTAAATCTTTTGCTCCTACACCCGAAAACCCGGTCTCAAATATAACATCCTTGAGGATCATTTGAAACTCTTCTTTTGTTAGTTTTTTTTCCTTGCCTTTATGGTGCTTCTGAAAAAAAAAAAATGTATAACTCTATGAATACGATACAAAAATATATAAAATATGGGTTTTATCTAGAGTAATAATATCAATTATTTTGAATTTAATGCACTTAATATCTTATATTTTGATATTATTGATTTTTTATATGCGTTTTAGGTAATTAATGCTAAAAATATCAAATAACAATATTGTAAAAATTACTACGGAATTATGGAGAAAAAATGGACAATAAAAGGCACAGTAAGTAACCAATAATTCTGTGTATTTCGATCAAATGGCTCAAAAAATGAGACAATCGCGTATCTACCCACTTAAATTCTCATCAACCATCACCAATTCTTATCTACCCATTTAAATTTCCATCTACCATCACCAATTCTTTCCAAAAAAATACAGTACCTTAGTGCACTTACTAAATAAAAATCTTCCCGTTTTAGGTTCAGTAAAATTAACCAAAAGCTAGGCCTATTATTCCTATGTTGCACTATTATGTATATAAATTTTTTGTTGCTAAATTATGTATACAATGACAACAAGAATAATACAATGGAGAAGAAAAGGTGTGGAATTTGCTAGGTCGCCTCTGTTTAGAGAGAGAATAATTGCCCAACTTCGGCCCAATCCGACCAAATAAGCTCCGGCCGAGAGCGGCTCGGGCTAGGCTGGGATGGGCCCCCTCTCCACCCCACCTGTTATCTGGGTAGTCAAAAGCCCAATCCAACCAATCCAGATTCAGTTTGGTAGACCAAGCTTTGGTAAAGCCGAGCTAGTCATGTTTCAGCCGGGATAATGCCAATCCGGTTAGCTCGGTCCGATTTGGCCTCCCCTTTCTCTATCCGATTAAGACTTGATCTTTCTCGTTCTCACCTTTGACCTTAAGCCATTGCGGATTGGCAACCTTATATGCCGCTAATAGGTCTGCTTCTTGTTGCCGCCTCCTCGTCAACATCAATAGATGCTATCGTGCAACTGGCAAATGGTAAGGGGATATGGTGTAGGACTATTCTGTTTTAAGCCAAACCTCCTCCCCTCTTTTTTTTTTTCTTTTTGGCGGGTTTTGCTAAATTAATATGTTCCTTCGTCCAATCGAGTTTTTACCTATTTGTACCCATGTCATACTAAAATGTGAATTGATAGTTATAGCATATCTGGTAAAATCCATATTCATTTTATTGGTTGGCGTAAATAGTTTAGTGTATAAATTTATTGTCATTCTATATTATTTCCCAGTTAGGGATTTCACAAAACTAACCCTTGATAATTAGGAATTTTTTTTGTATTACACTTCATGTTTCCTATTCTCAAAGTCATGGACGTAGAACTTGGCTGCTGACCTTGGCTATGAGTAATTAGGTTTAGATGTCTAGTAGTGAATATTGGTTAGGATACAATCTCAATCTATGTAGTGAGTTTTAAGACCATTGGTGGTGGATGCAAAGATTTTTCTCCGTAAATAGAGTATGTGTTTGAGCTCTATTTATATTACGACTTAATTGATTCGACCTATTTACGTGTTTTTTTTGTGTATTTTTTGCCTGATATAGTATTTTAATTATCTATTTATTTTGCATCAAACAACTTTGTATTTTGCTGTCTATTTATAGTCTAACTTTATGTATTAATTGACTATGTAATTTGTGTTAGACTAATCGCATTTCAACTTTTTTGGAACAAATTGTAGTGTTGGTTGCACAAATATCGTATTGTACTTCATTATAATATTTTTTGGAATTAATAAAATTGAAATTTTGGGGAAAAAAAAAAGATAACTCTCG
>MKEJ01036949.1:0-14390 GCA_001753735.1 Embelia ribes
TCTCTATCCCTTTTATTCTTTGTATAATAGTTAATGTTATTGCATAAACTTTTATAGCGTTACTTTTTTTTAAAAAAAATTTAATTTATCTTTAAACACTTTTTCACCCCCCTCTTGTGTTTGTCTAAGGGATAACAAAAAAATATAAAAAAAATAATTAAGATTATGATTGTTATATAAAATAGCCAATCCCATGTATGGGATACCTAAATATTGAATAGGTAGTTATTGTAACTAATTCTTTTTGGCAAAATGGTTGTGAATAGGATGACCAAAATTTCTTTTGCGACATAAATAAAACGAATAAGGTAATTTCATTTATTTGTTTCTTCAATGTCATTTTGTATTACTCCTACTTGATTAGAGCAATCACACTAACATTTGTTATTTAATATTAAATTCAGCTTTTTATAAAATAATTTTTGGTAAAAAATTGAAATTTTCCATCACCAAATTTTCTCCAAAAATTTTCTATACTATTAAAATATTAATATATAAAGATAATATTTTCGAAAAAAAAAAGTTTCTTGAATATGTTGTGTATATTTTCATTTTACAGGAAAAAAAATTGATTTTAATATCTATTTTGTGCTTCGACTTTACCGTTCTTTCATCCCAATTACAACTCCACCAATCGTTTTCTCACCTATGTAAAACGAACCACCTTTGACTGCCTTGAGTGTTATTCTTACACTGTGGTAAGTACCACATATCCAAGATACAAGTTTCAACCATTCTAAATTGAACTGTTCCACGTATTCATCGTCATGCCTATCGCCCACAAAACTAGTGCATTTAAGCTTTTTGATACCACTTACTGATGGTATCACAAAAACAAGCTTTCAACAGCTCTGATACGACTTGTTGTCGGTACCAAGCCATTGAGGGTACAACCAACTATTTCCCCTCAATCCTCAATAACATAGAAGACAAAAACATGAGAATATGCATAGCCAAAAGGAAAACAAGCAAACAATAATTAAATGTGTGTGGAAAAATAAAGCTATAACAACCTTGGGATGTTATTATTTTAATACTAATAATTACATTAATTATTAATTTTCTGAATATAATTTAATATTTTGAAATTTTGGACCACCGTTCGAACGGCCTGAAACCACCATTCAAGCGATAGTTACGTGACTGTGTAGCACAAATTGTGCCACCTGCGTCATATACCTACTTATATCATGTTTTGAGGCATATATACAATACATTTGCATAAAAACTCTGAAAAGTGAGAGTATTGAGTGAGAGGAGAGGAAATACCAAAGGCCAGAAGCTCACTTCTAGCTTTTGCAAGGCTTGTGCATGTGTTTCTGAGGGTCGGGAACACACTCTACTACCTTCTCAGGCATTTTTAATGTATAATTTCAATATTTTGATGTTTTTTAGCATAAACTTTGACTTAAACCTCATGTATGTTTATTTAAAGCTAAATACATGTTTTTCTGTACAGTTTTGGTTTTCAAAACTATTTTTTGTAAACATTTTCGAACTGGACCCCAAGTTTTATATTTTCTGAGGAAACTAGAGTGATTTTGAGAAATTTTGGGCTTGGTTTGGTATTTTTTTAATTTTTCTCTATTTAATTATGAATTTTTGAACATTTTTGAGAAAATATTTGTTTTTGGGGACTTAATAAGTTAATTCCGGATTTTTTAAAATTGTATATTTTCCTGGGGTGCTGGGAGACTATAACAAAAATTATTTCAATTGCATGTGAGGATATTTACTAATTTTGAAGAAACATTCAAGTTTTTAGTGAATAAATGAGTTTCTAATGAGTAATTAATTATTTTTGAAAGGAGAAAAATAATTTCTGATTTATTGAAAATTTTATTATGCTTAAAAAAATGAGTTTTTCATACATGCATGAGTATTATGAGTATACAATTATTTTAGAGTATTTTCGGTGCATTTTCTCAATTAAAACATGATTTCTCGAATTAATTAATGATATATTTAAGTTTGAAATTATTATTATATCCTGGAAAGTTATAATTTTTGGAGAAAATATTTTTATATACCTGCATGAATTATTTGAGCATTTTTGTGATTTTTAATATAATTTGTTGAATATTTTGATATTTTTGTTATAAAAAAAAAAAGCATTTGGGAATATTTTCTGAAAATATTATAATCTGACTTTTGGGGATATTTTCTGGAGAAGACTGAGAAACAATAACTTGGTTTTTAGAGCACCAAGAAACAAGACTAGAGCAAAGAAGAATAACGTAACCCCATAGTAGACCGCCGCATAATTTGACAACTAGCCCAATCCAAATCCATAAAAGCAGCGAGAAAAAGATCTGAATCAGAGCGAAAGATAAGACCACAGCCCGGAAACCCCTTAACATATCGAAGAATGTGATAAAGTGTCTGTAGATGAACATCACGCAGGTTCTACATGAACCAGCTAAGGTAGTTGAATTCAAACAAAATATCGGGTCTCATAATAGTCAGATAGATAAAACGACCAATAAGATGCCGATAAATACTAGGGTTAGGCAATGGTGTACCATCATTAGGACAAAACCATAAATTCTGCTCCATATGGAAATCAACAACACGAGCACCTAACTGTCCTGGATTAGAAAAAATGTCCAAAGCATACTTCTGCTGTGAGATAAAGACACCAGAAGAAGAAAAAGCAACTTCCAAACCAAGAATATATTTCAGCAATCCCAAATCCTTAAAGCAGAAGTGATGAGCAAGAATTTGTTTTATGATATAAATACTAGTGGGATCATTAACTGCCATTAAAATATCATCAACATATACAAAAATTGTAGTAAAATAGTTCTCAATAATACAAGTAAAAAATGAATGATCTGAATATGATTGTCGATAACCAAAATAAGTAAGCATAGATGAATACTTAGAATACCAATTACGAGGTACCTACTTAAGCCCATATATAGGCTTATGCAAACAACAAACTCGAGTTCCCCCCTATTGTGTGGAACCAAGAGGCAAAAGTCATGTAAACCTCCTCATCTAAATCACCATGTAAAAACGCTTTGTGGATATCCAACTGATAAAGATCCCAACGAGGAAAACAACGATCGAAAGCAAACAACAAACAGTAAGTAACCAATTTTGCAATAGGTGCGGAATTATCATTAAAATACTACCCCTTAACCTGTGTATAACCCTTGGCTACAAGTCGAGCTTTGTAGCGTTCTATAGATCCATTAGTACGCAACTTAGTCTTATAAATTCATCTATACTTACCTGCTGGAAAAGGAACTAAAGTCCAAGTCCGATTATCTTTGAGAGCATGAAGTTTAGATTCCATGGCTTCTACAACATCCAAATAAGAAATAGGGTCAGAAATATCAGAAATAGAAGTAAGCAAAGCAGTATGAGAAGAGGAAAAATGATCATAAGCAATATAAGAAGTAAGAGAATATACCGTACTCATGGATGTGGATGAAGTAGCTAAGAGAGCACAAGGACAGGGGGGTAAAGTAGGGCAATCATAATCAAGAAGTCGTAAGGAATGTTGTATGGTGCGAGGTGGATGAGTTTTACGGTGAACCGGGGCTGTTGGTTGAATCGAAGATGAAGAATATGCTGGTATAGCCTGGTCAAAGTGAACCAGCTGGAGAACTAAAGGCTGGGTAGCGAGGTTCGAACAGCAGGGCTAGTAGGCTAGTTCAATTTATAAGGGTGTGCTTGGGTTGGTATAAGTGGGTTAGGTTTGGCCGGGGTTAGGCTAGCAGATTCGGCTTAGAGAATTAGTTGGGTCAAGTTAGACCAGGGTTAAGGCATCAGTTTGGGCTGGAGGATTAACCAGGTCAAGGGATTGATGGTGGGCCGAGGTGATACAAATATTATGGGTTGGGTTAAGGGTATTATTTGGTGTCGGATGAAGGGCTTGATTTTAGGCCAGGTTAAGGGTACCAAATTTGGGTATGATGTCAGGACTAAAGGCATTAAGGGGAAAAATATTCTCGTGAAAGGTTACATCAGGAGAAATTATAAATTTTCTATTTTTCTAATACATAAACACGATATGTCTTTTTTGTGTTAGGATAACCAAGAAAAATGTACCTAGTAGCTTGTGGTTGAAACTTATCATGACCAACTTTAAGTGTTAGAGCATAACAAAGACAACTAAAAACTCTAAGATGATCGTAAGTAGGTTTAGTTTTAAAAAATCAAAAGTGAGGTGTTTCACCATATAAAAATTTGGATGGGTTTTGTTAATTGAGTGAACAGCAGTAAGAATACACCCATCCCAAAACAAAATTGGCAAATTCGCATGAAAACATAAACAAGGCGCAACATTGAGAATATGCTGATGTTTATACTCCACAACACCATTTTATTGTGGAGTGTCATTACAAGCAAATTCCTTTGTAACTCCATGATCATGGAATAAGTTTAATGTTGCTAAACATGTTTTAAATTCTGGCCCATTATCAGTACGAACATAACAAACATAAGTGTTATATTTATTTTGAACCATATCAAAAAACAATTTGAGATTAAAAGGACTTTCTGATATATAATGCATAAGATACACCCAAGTAAGATAGGAATATTCATCAATAATAGTAAGAAAAGTAATGAGAACTATCACAAGAAGCAAAAAAGTAACCACTCAAATATCAATATAAATCCGATTAAAAATAAAAGTATTTATAATTTGCAGCTGATTAAAACCTTAACTAGAATGTTTTTCCTTCTCACAAGCATTATAAAGATGGGTATTATTAAGATGAAATAAAGTTCGAGATATTAAATTTTGAGGGATGACCTAAACATTGGTGCCAAATTTCATAGGCTGGTGTGGTTATAAGAGTTGTGGAAGCAAGGATAGGCCTGAAAAAGTATAGGTTATTATGCCTCTCGCCCACCCTAAAAATACAATGATCAGTAAAGAAGGTTACGATAAGGTTAAGATTTTTAGCTGATTGGCTAACAGAGAGAATATTATATTTAAAATCAGGTAAGTAAAGAATATTTGTAAGAGTTAAAGAAGGAGATTAGACGATGGAGCCATTGACTAGAACTGGTATAGGAGTGCCTATAGCAACGTTCATAGACCTTGAACATCTATCATTAAGTAAAAAATCAATGGTCGTTAGTGGAAAACATGACATGTGATGCGACGTAACCGAATTTATATTCCATCAATCACGAGAGGGTAAAGAATGAGAAGCTATACTAGCAAAGGTTGTGGAGGAACCATAATTACAAGACTGTGGCTCAATTGGGGATGAACTAACCTGCAATGAAACAACTGTCATGCTACAAACAGCTACACGCCTAGCTCAATGACATGCAATGTCATCCAAAGTAAACATAGGATCTATCTACTACTTAAGATACCCAATCAATACGAAACAATTATCCTTCTACTACTTAAGATACCCAATCAATACGAAACAATTATCCTTTATGTGTCCTTTTTCATCATAAACCTCACAGCGAGCACTATTTTTTGTAGGAAATATACATGTGCCGAGCCACCCGAACCAAACCCATTAAGATGAACTAGGCCTGATCCACCCGATGAGCTACTACCACTAGCTGGCGTCCTTGGTAGCAGCAACAGGTTATAACTAGTGTAGTCGGGCTGCTGCCCGCCACTTGGCTGAACCACTCCGAGCTGTGGCCCATCGACGGGTGGTCCCCTGGTGGGGTTGGCACAGCTCGAGCTCCCTTTATTTGACTTGTTACTCGAAATTTCCCAAAAAAGCAGTATTATCTCTAGTTTCCACAATAACCGTATTAACATCCCTCTTATTTTCATCATTACATATTAAGGAATAAATTTTTGATAACTCGAGAAGAGGTATGGTAGCTAAAATAGAACTTTGTTTATAATGAAAAGATTCATTCAACCCCATTAAAAACTTGAAAATTTTCCTCGCATAAACCTTTCAAGCAACAGTTTTAGATGCGTCACAAGTGTATCTGTTACATGTACATACCTCGATGGGTTAAAAAGACTGAGTTATTCCCACTTAAATATAAGAGTTGTGCAATATTGTGTTATCGTCTGGGTACCCTGCCTTAACTCGCTAATCTCTTGCCCAAAACGGTATACCTCAGAATTGTTATCTTGTATGAATCATGTCTGCAATTCATTTCATAATTGGTAAGCAATGCTACGGTAAGACAAACTGGAAGTGAGGGCTGGATCTATACAGTTAAGCAGCCAAGAGAGTATTACATCACTACAACAATCATATACCTCACTAAGAATAACATCATTTTTGGGTCGAGGGATTGTGCCAATATCAAAGCCCAATTTATTCTTGGCATTGAGGGCACGTCACATGCCTCTCTGCCAAGTATAATAATTATTCCCATTCAAAGTAAAAGAGAAAATCATCAAATTAGGATGGTTAGTCGGGTGAAGAAAACAAGAAGAATTAGAATCAACAAAACAGAATGGTAGCCATAGTTGTAGTAGTAGTGGTAAGGATACATGAAGGAGAAGAATCAAATTTGGACGAACTAGAATCAATAGCTATAGAAAATAATTATTCAAAGCAACAAATGGAGAGAGAGATAGGGAGCCTGGTAGTGGGTGAGTCGCCGAAATAAAAATCATGGCTGGCGGCCAAGAAAGGTGCCAGCGGCACAAAAGGAAGGAAAAAAATATTTAATGTGTATACGATTTTTTTTAGGCATTCAGAGATCGATGGTTTTGATAACATGTCAAAAATAGTTAACCAAAATAATGTATTCTCATTGAATAATAATGAATACGCCATCAAATATAGTCCACATGAGGACTAACTAAGCAATTACATAATTACACTTGAGTATACTAGGTAATACAGTCTAACAAAAAGTATACAAAAATTAACACTAAAAGATTACCATTACTTATTCAAGACTACAACTAAATGTAGTTTTCTGAGTGGGGCCCAAGCCAACCACTTTCGTCTTTAAAAAGAATTACTATCAAGTACAATAATTTATATATTGAATAAAAGTATTAGTGAGATAAAAGAGACTACATTCATCTCTCCTTTTAATTTATGTCTAAGTCTCAAAAATGAAAATAGAAAATACTTAAATACAAAAAAATGCTATCTTTGTATCAACACAATACTGCCACTCAACAATTATATTAAAAACCACTCAAGAAATCCATGGTGGTAAGTATTACTACTTTTCCAATTTTCTAAACAATTTAATCTATGATTCGTATTAATCTTATTAAAAATTGTATGTCCATGTTTACCTATTGTATTAGCACAAGAAAAAGTTTTCTAGCATACCAGGAGCCAACTTCCATAGAATTTTTTTTTTCTTGTATTAATACAAGAGTTAATCATGAACATACATTTTTATTAAAATTAATATGAACTATTTATTAAATTGGTTAGAAAAATGGAAAAGCAATAATTATTTATCACCATGGTTCTTCCCTCTAGGATATTCATACACTTGCATGCTTGTAATTTTATGCCAATTTTCTTCTTAAAAGAATAACTAATTGTTCTTTTATTATTCCGAATGTTAGTACTGATTATGCCAGAATTAAGTGCATGCAATTGCATTATAACGTAAAAACAAGGAAGTCCTCTCGCTACAAGAATTTGTTTTACATGAATGAATGCTTGTGTTTTTAGAATAAATTATTATAGTTCGAGAACAAATTAATAATATATTTTTTTTTTAAAAATAATTATAGTAAGTTCTTCTTAATTTATACTAATTTATCATTAAGATATATTAATTTCTTAAAAACAATTCCTGTAAAAACTCTTGCAGAAAAGTTCTTGTAACTGGTTTTTCCTAAAAACAAATGAAGCTGAATTATTTCAAATGTCCAAAATTTAAGGACATTATTTTTTAATTTTTGTACCTTGGAAAAAAAGTGTGAATTATGTGGTCCCAATTGTTCAGGCCAAAGTTCTTATTGGTCCTCATAGTCATAGTTTCAATTCAAAACTTTATAGTCTATAATTTGAAAACGTAACAAATTTGGCACCAAATGTTAAAAAAAGGTAATAGATTTGGTCCATTCAGTACCTTTTAACTTCAAAAAGTCCTAAGTGATTATAAAAGGACTAATTACCCAGTAAAAATCCACCCATGGGCCAATTAATATGATATATATCAGTTGAATTGACTCTTATCCATAACAGGGACCAACTCTGTTAGTTTCTCAAAACATCGTCAACCTTAGATTTCAGTTTAAAGTATAAGGACCACATAGAATATTATTTAACTTTTTGCGGATCATTACTGTAATTAACCCAACAAATTAAATAATAATAAAAAAACTCCCAACGGTCTTGCCCTAAAACGGTTATTACAAACCCAACCGCTTCTCTCTTTTCCCCATTCCCTTCAAACATCTCTCTCTCTCTCTATCTCTGGTCGCAATCAGACACTCTCCTCCACCTCCACGGCGCTTGGTCTCCCTCCGCCAAGCGTCGGCCACATTTCACCGGGGGAGCATCTCGTCGGAGTAGTCATGGCGGAAGATGGAATAATTGACACATTCTTTGACTCGTTTGATGATACTCCGAGTTCGGAAAACCTCCTACTGTTCGACACAAACACCCCGACCCTCGACCTCATCGACTTAACTCTCCCAGGACCCGGTGACGGGATCGGAGAGGTTAACGATCCCATGTCGGACCCCGTGTTTTGGGGAGTTTATGATCAAACTAATTATGAGATGGGTAGAAACGAGTTTCCCGGAGAAACGAGGGGTGGAAATGAAGTTCCGAACCAAGCGGGCTCGTTTTCAGGATTTGGTGATCCGGTGGGAATTCAGGTGTGGCCAGTGCCACCGGTGCCATATAGTTGCACTTGTTGTCAAGTCCTCAGAGAGATTACACATACTAATGGTACCAGTGGAACTGTAAACTTAGACGTGCTTTAGTTTATACGTACATTTAGTTACATATATATGCAGAAAATATATAATTTATAAAGAATCAAAATTGACTAATTTTAATCTATAAATTGTAATATTTGCAAATTTTAAAAATTCAGGGTGCTATATGAGAAATTCATACATAAGATTCTCTAAATTTAAAATTTTGAACCTAGGATGAAAAATATTCTACAATTCAAAAAAAAAGCCTTTTTTTTTTAAAAAAAAAATAGGATTGAATAGTGTTTGGATGCGTCGATTGATATTCTCTTAGGTTTAAATCCAGAATCATTTGGAGGTACTTACATAGCGTATAAAGCTATGTAGGAATTGGGATATAGCCACCACCCATTATTTAAAAAATCGACCTGACATCTTATATCTTAGTATAATTTTTTTATATGTAGTTTTCTGCCCCCTGAATAATCAAGATTTAATTCCCTTTATAATTTTCATGGCGTGAAGCCCCTTTATTTTCAATTTCAGACTCCCCTAATTAGACCTAATACATTAAGTGGGATATTTGGAATTAGTGAAATCCAGGTATTACTGAAATTTTGATAGATTTTTTGTACATGGTGTAACTGAGGAATATTAATTAATATAGTAGTAAAACGAATCATAGTTTAAAAAAAAAAAGTGCCTCTGATCATAAAAAGCACTTCAGGTTTCACTTTTAAGAAAATTCCATTCCATTACCTTTATTTTACTTCTATTTAATGAAAAAAACGAAAAGGATAGAGTTTTCTAATTTATTTATTCATATTCATTTTATAAAAGCAAGAGCAACATTTTCAGTCAAGGATAGAAATACGAGGGTAATGCAGAGTGACAAAATTTTCCAACTTATATATAGTACTATTAATTATGGTCATTGCACAAGAATAGTTGTCTTAATGGGAACTTTTAAGCAAAAAATTTCAGAATAGGTAAATGTCTCATTGTTTATTACATGGAATTGACATG
The DNA here is from genome assembly GCA_001753735.1 of Embelia ribes. NCBI lineage: Eukaryota > Viridiplantae > Streptophyta > Magnoliopsida > Ericales > Primulaceae > Embelia > Embelia ribes. Next base: position 9,830 of record MKEJ01036949.1, read on the forward strand.
ACTTAAAAGTTCTACCATTCTTTACGCTACTTTTTAGCATTGTCCTTTGTTAAAAACAACTTTTAACTTTATTATTTTCTGTTTGAGTATTCTTGTGAAATATTTTTATTTAAGCATGTTTTCTTATCCATTAGGAGTCCAATTTACGAAGCTGGAAATTCATGGAACGCTCGGAATAATCAGCCACGTAATTCTTGAAACTCGGTATGTTGATGCTTCTGCTGGTCCTCCTCAATATCAAATGTTCGAGTAAGGCTTTCCCCGCTTCTTATATCATTTTATAGTATATGATTATTTTTTGAAGTACAAACGATTTAAGAGTACGGGATTCTATTAGTAAAAGTCTCTTCTATGATCGAAAATCATTTTCATCACGTACCAAATATTTTGCCTTTGGATTAGCTCCGCCTGACTTAATGGCGAGCTTGTTTATCGTCAAGAATGTTATCATAATCAGAAAGGTTGAAACTTTGGGGAAAAAAATGTGTTATAATTTGTTTACGTAATGTTACATCTTGGCACCTCCACTTATTAAATCCCAAGTTTGCCACTTATACACTGTGATACGTATAACTAATTTTTATCTTTTTATTAGTCCATCCAACGAATANAGATGAAAAAAAAAAAAGAAAGAAAAAAGAACAGTGCTATTTGAACGAAAATTATTCATAGAATTTGCTCACAAAAGATATGCATATACTATTATTAGTAGAGAAAATTGTAAAGTTCTATTACTTAAAAAAAACACAATACCATCGCTTTGTTATGCTCACAAATTGTGCTAAATCTTTTGTTCATACAACTCTTTCCACCAATTAAAGGATATACATTCATGTTATAATGGGTTATATTTTATTTGGTTTCAGTTTTTGCAAGAAGAGCATAGAGGCAGTGAAGGAGTTGTTAGTACAGTATTGCGAGGATCGTAAACAAGACGGTTACACTATGCTACAAGATCCGCTATTGACATTCTACGAAGCTCTATGCGTTGGAATCAATAATGCAAATAATGATGACTTTTTTGATGATTTTGAAAATTTGTTTGGTTTATCTCCTCTTGCTTCCCCATCCCCTGGTGAGCTACCTTAATATTTGTCAAATTTTTTGATATTTTCTTAATATTTCATCTTTGGATCCTCTGGTGTTACCTTGCTTTTCGTCTTTTTTTCTTCGAAAACATTATATATGACGTTTACATTGTGTCATTATCATCCCATTTCGGTCAATAGTTGCTATTACTGATTTTCGACTTTTTTGGTACTTTTGTTTGATTTTTATATCCTAGAGTTTGGACGTAGTTTATAAAATTCGCAGAATTATATATTTTATGGAAAATTCACATAACTTTGTTTTAGTTTGTAATAACTTTCTCTTTAGGGATATTTGCAGTTAATTAACAAATAATTAATCCTGTTAGGCAGATGATTATTACATTTCCTTCCCTTTCGATTAATGAGTTTGGTTTTTATTTAATTAACAATGGTTTTATTTTATGTTGCGGATGATTCTCTTATCTTCCAACCACAACCTATAAATCAAGTGGGATCGGAGCTTGCGGCAACACATCCTCCTAAGAGCTCTCTTGCAGTGCAGGTTGCAATTAAATTCTGCCCTCGATCTTTTTAAATTTACTATTTGAACTTATCGATTAATTTCTTGCATTTCCAACTTTAAAATTTTACACAAGAAATAGTTTGGTCTCCATATGTGCATATACACACATATGAGTAGCGCATCCGACTCGATGATAATTTATACATCGTTGGTGCGAGCAAACTGTATTCTTTAATGAACATATAAACTATATTTTAAACTAATATACAAAAAGGAAAAATGATTAATGTACTGCAAGTTATGCATCTATAATGGACAAAAAAATATGTGCTTAGATGTGTTTTTCGATCCTATTTTTTAAAAAATATCAATGCAATGTAACCGAGTAGGTATTTATAGAGTTTTATATACATGTTGTTTTGTATCCATGTCATTGCTCATGTAAGAAGAATACATTAGCAATATGAACAATGCATCATATGATTATACACTAATCCTCATTACTTCTATATTTTTGTTCTTGTTATTGAAGTACCTGACCGATGCATCTTATTTTTTATTAACTATTTATTTGAAAAAAATATGTTATAATATATAAGAATACACTTTAAATAAGTTGTTTCTTGTCTAATATTTGGTTGTGGAAACTAAAAGTGCAGAGGGAGAGAACGGGGAAGTTGACGCTGAAGGACTTTGCAAGGTATTATTGTTATCCCATTAACAAAGCCGCAAAGAAAATGAAGGTATGCCCGACGGTTGTGAAGAAGATATGTCGTAGACACGGGTTGAAACGTTGGCCCTACCGAAAGGTTTTTTTTCTTTTCCCTTACAATTTCCTCATTTTGCACGTAAAATGTATACATGGGAATTATTAAAAAGAGGAAAAATAATTCAAATTGAATTTGTGTGATTTTTTCTCTGTAAGGATATAGTCCTTTTCACTTTTGAGCACTTTTGAAGTTCTTTGATATCAAGTGCACTACTTATTCAAGTATTTAGTTAGCAAATACTCGATTTATCATTGTTTAATACTTGCACGTAGGTATAATTGGAAAAAGTACGGATTAAAGAAAACATGCTCATATATATCTTTGATACATCTTGTAAAATCCTTGTTTAATTTAAAAAAGTTGCAACTCAAATCGCATTTTTGTTGAGTTAGTATATGGAAAATTTGGGACAAGAAATTTTAATTACATTTTGAGGGTACAAAAGTTAAGTTGAAGAGTAACTATTATTATTTTTATGATTTTCTGTTTCTCTGAAATTTTAGAGTGTACATATGTAGATTAAAAGTATCGAGAATAAAATATTGGAGAAAAGAAAGAGTTTGGGTGATTGTGACGGAGAAGGAAGAAGGCGAGTTGAAGCAGAGATACAAGAGCTCGAACGAGAATTCGCTAGACAACTTGATGCGTTTAATCGTTCATGAAGATTATACGGACTTGATGGCCATTTTAGTTAATTTTTTGTAAATAATTTATGTTGTTTTAAATTTTATGTAATTAGTGTGGGCATTTTTTTAAACTGTATAAAATACTGGTACAAATGAGATTATTCATTTTTCTTTTACTTACAGTAAGGGTAGAAAAAAAATTCTGTTGTATGATGATATACACTGTATAGGGTTGTTTTTATTGAAATCCAATTTTTCTGAATTTCATTTGTAGTTCCATATTATTTTATTGGTCATAAATTTTGTTTGCTTTTGGATTTGATTTACCGGAAGTGTCAAGCAACCCAACTAAGTAGTTCATGCCAAGTGTGTCTCCGCCATTGAATAAAAACAACGGTTGAGATTTTCTCATTTAAATTTTGAACAAGGACTTAAGATTCGATATCTTTTAATCTCAGGCATTATTTTTTTTTATTAATAGTTGAGATAAGCTTGGCAAAAGCTATCAAGTGGGGATGCTTGGTCGCCACTCCGAGTCTATTGATGCAAACTATACGAATGAAATTGTTTCTGATAGAATTCGAAATGTTGTTTTAATAGTTATATGATGTAATTGTAATGGCTTGGGATGGTTTGCATGGAAGTTGAAGGTAAGTTCATGTCCAATTATAAAGCAACTAATTTGGTGAAATGGAATGTTAAAATCAAGTAGGTGGTCCCTAATAGGGAGAAGTAATTAACATTAGAGGTTAATTTTGATGCAAAAGTTTCCTCTGGGGGTGAGAATCTCATGCCTTGCAAAGTTGACCTGTGCGATTAATTTATGAGTTTAATATCTATCATTCCTCAATGTGATACTTTATCAATTTTCAATACAACGATACGTGTCCATTTATATATACGTATAAAATGCGTATGTCAATTTTAGAGCGCCATTGGGAGCAAAAATGCCATGGAGTCTTATATTTTAGTTTATTGTATAGGGTAATGCTTGTACAATCCAAAAACTTTACGCAAAACTTTTGCTATTCTATTTTTAGATATTATTCCAATATATTTATTACGGTACAATCTTAAATAGCTATTTTTTTTTTATACATCTGCACCACCACAACAAGCAAGCAAGAATAAAAAGATAGAAAAATCAGTTTACCCATTCGTTAGGGCTGCAAATGAGTGAAATCAAGACGAGCCTTAGCCTTTTTAGGCTTGGCTCATTTATTTGGAGCATCTGCTCAAGTTCAGTTCATTTATTTAATAAGTCTTATTTTTAACATTACGACTCAGCTAGTAAGGCATTGAGTCGAACCTGAATATGTTGAATATGTTCATGAACAATTATTCCTTTAGACCTATATGCATAACTTACTATTGATTTATCAAACATTTTAAAAAGTATATTATTAACTTGAATATCTTACACATGATTTCCAATTAAAAATCACGTACTAGTAGTCTATCAAAATATATACATTATTTTATAATTTTTCCAACTTAATATTATTACAATAATAAAAGGGTAAATGTATTAGAAAATGCCATAGTGCAGCCCATGTGATGTGCGGGTTGTGTGTTTTTTGTTATTTTTTGTATCATAATAATTTTAATTAT
>MKEJ01036955.1:0-10023 GCA_001753735.1 Embelia ribes
CGTCTCAAAATTAGGTCAATGCATGCTATAGACATACAGATGTCAAATTTTACCTTATAAAATCACTATTCAATACTGTATTAAGGTGCAACAGTGTTTCTACAGTGTTGCTACAGTGTTGTTGAAAATTTGGGGCCTTATAATATACATAAATAGTTAAAAGAAAATCTTGCATGTATGCATACGCGATTAAGCTAAGGGCTTATAATAAAAAATAACAAAAATTTGTAGATATTTGAGGTCCAACTACATACAGTAACAACCCCTAGTAGTGGCCTCTACAAAATATAATAAAAGTGCTATCGCTTCTCGATAGCCTAAGCCTGTTTGCCATAATCCGCATGATCATCTATCCCTATAGAATTGATATCCAAAATGTACGAGAAAAAAATAATAATACGGTCAGATTTCTAGTAAAACTCTAAATGTGAGTTTAAATGCTCCATGAAATGTATGCATATGATATGCTATGCTATGTATATATACCTTATAATACCCATTTCCAATTTCCAAAAACCACTTTCCAATAACCAAACCAATGGTTCCAATTTTCGAAAACATATAAGTCCAAATTCTACATTTTCACATTTCCATAATTAAATGCTCATTCCGAGCCCTTATTTAAATTTCTCTTTTCAAAATCTCAATTTGCTCATTCTAAGCCATTATTAAAGTTTCTTATTTCCAAAATCTCATTTGCTTATTTCAAGCCCAAAAATGTAACCCGACCAAAGACACGATAAAGTTGGGATTAGTATCTTTGCTTCGGTTCCCCGCTAGGACTACCACGTCCTTTATATACCTTATAAAATAGCACAAGTATCACATGTACCTTGATTCACAGGCCCAACTTAAAACTTTCAGGTTGCTCATAAAATCCTTATTTTTAGTTGGTAAAATTTGACCAAACCCTAAAATGAAATAGAAAAGACCCAATTTGACTCCCGAATGCCAATGCCTTTTCTATTAAAAAATCCACATTTTTTCCTTCCGAAGGCAATGCAACATGCATGTAATCTATATATCAATATCATGTTCGAATAATGTCGAATGTGAGCATGATAACATGATAATTCATAAAAATGACATATATAACGTGAAATAAATAAGCATGCTCCAATGCAGGCCTTTCCTTTTTAAATCCGAATAATGTGAATTTCTTACATATATAAAATTCTTCTAATATATGTATTAAACCTTTATATTAATCCATAAAACCCATTTTTATACCATAAAACCAAAACCGAAATTATGTCATAACATACATAAATATGCTGACAAAAACACTCAAATTTATAGAATTACTATTTATCTTTTATACCTGAATAGCCTAGAAATGAAGTCCCAAAGACTTCCCAAAAAGGTCCCCCAATTCTACACCAAATCAACCTCCCGAAATGATTTAGGCACACTACTCGGATTGCGTCGAACCTAGACAATAAAATAACCCTAATAAGACAAGAAACAAGATTTATGAAATTGTTTCTATATGCAATCATGACACAAAAACCAAAGAATATCAAACAAAAAATTTAAAAGATGATACTTACTTCAAATCATAGGTCCTATAGCAAAGAACCCAAATATCTACTTTTTATCAAGAACTGACCTCTCTAGCTAGATGAAATAAACTCAAAATGTTAGAGAAAACCTCCCCCCTCTCTCATTATTTCGTGGGTTCAAGAAGAAATTAATTTTTAAAGTATAAGTCAACGCACTTTAATTATGGAATTTGATATGTTGGACCGATCCAACAGTATTTGGATTGATCAGTTGGGCATTTTGGATCGATCCAACAATTGTTGGATCAATCAAAGCTAATGGCATCCGATCTCCACTCGAGCCTGTAAAATTTAACAAAAACTTTCAAAAACACTATAATCATTCCTAGGTATCCTTAGATATATTTTCCTACCTTTATGATAACATTTGACTTCTCGAAACTCAATCTACATAATATTATGTATTTACCATCAAACCCCAACACAAACATCTACTCTGCATTATTCTGCACCTCGAAACCAAATTTCCATATATGTCACCATCCGAAATAATAGTCTACTACATTCACACCATCCAATATGAAACAAAAATCCCATAATGCATGTAATAATATTATAATAAAATAAAAAATTTATTCGTGAATTTTGAGACATTACATCCTTCCCATGTTAGGAAATTTCCTCCCCGAAATTTGCATACACCAAAAAAAATAAGAACTTGCTAGAATTCTGAAAGAAATCCCGATACATTGGTCACATATCCACTTCTCGTTCCCATGTTATGTCTTTCATAGATCCGCTTTTCCAAAGAACCTTTACTAATCAAAAAGAGCATTGCCTCAGCATCCGTTCCTTTATGTCTAAGATCCAAATAGGTCAAACATTGTATGATACATCTTATTCGATATATAAATCATAAAAATCGATAACATGAGAGGGATTTCAAATATTTTTCTGAAGCATGGAGAAATGAAATACCTGATGAAAGCTAAAAAGTTGAGGTGGTAAGGCCAATCGATTTGCTACCTCGCCCACTTTCTCGGGAATGAGAAACGACCGATAAAATGAGGAGAAAGTTTCCCTTTCTTCCCAAATTGCAGTATTCTCTTCTTCGGGGAAACTTTCAAGAATACTTGTTCGCCTATATTGAACTCCAAAAAACATCAATGATGACCCATATAAGACTTATGACTACTTCGTGTTATTTCCAAACATTGCTTGATCAACTAGATGTTCCTAGTCATTTATTGTACCAATTCTGGACTAAGTATAGCACCGTCTCCAACTACTACCCAACAAACCTGCGATCAACATAGCCTACTATATAAAGTCATGAATGGAGCCATCTCTATGCTCGATTGGTAGCTATTTGCATGTTCATTCATATCATTCATATAGTGCAGTCTCATCTTTATCATAGAGTTAATTGGCTAACTGTATATTTCCACTTTCTTCTCTTCAAATGCATGGTTTTGTAAGCATGGAGGCAAACAGAAATATTCAGTAGATGGTTAGATGCTTTTTATATATTTTTGCATAGTAGCATGGTAGGGCGAAGACTTATATCTTGTTGTATTTATTTTGGTTACTTTGATATAGTTATGGTGTAGGCATAGACTTGTAGTTGTTGTAGCATTGGTAAGGACATATATATGTTCGTGTCTTGTACCTGAGATGAATACCATATATATTCCTTCTATCTTATTTATTTTTGGTAAGTCCTTAGCTTGCAACGTTGTATTTGTAAACAGACAGTTTACTTGTGTTGATTTTAATTGTTGTTGCTTATCTTATTTTATTGTTGGTTTTTGGCAAGATGGAATAGGTACATTGTTGTTCAGCTTTCTTTTCTATTCTTTTCTATTTCTTTTCTCTTTGTTATCATATTCCTGGGTTATGGATTGTGGAACGTGATAAGTTAGTATCTGAGCTAACTAATTTATTTAAACCTTGGTGGCTTGTAGGTAGGAGGTCTTGGCAGGGGTCGAAAGCGTAGTAATGCATAGTATGTGTGCATTGTTTGCATAGTACTAACTCTTATGCGTAGATTAAAGTGTGTTAATTAATACATAGAATACTATCATACGTTCATGAGACTGGTTTTTTTTCCCCCTTTGTTGTTGTAATGTGAAGTTAGCAATGGTGAGAGGAGGTAGAGGTAGAGGTAGAGGTAGATGCGGAGGACGAGGAACGACTATTCGTGGAAGGGATGGTTGAGTAGGAGCTCACACTCGTGCTCAAGATGTAGAGTTTCCGGAGGCAGAGATTTGGGAAATTGAAAATATTCTTGATTTGGAAGATACGACGAGGGAGGAAGTGAGCTTAAAGGAAGAGGTTTATTTGCCTTAATCTCGAGTCCCCCCTCAAGCTCAAATGGGACTTGGAAATAGGGGAGAGTCTTCTAGTATGCTTCAAGTATTGGAAGCAACTTTAAATCGTGTGAGGCAGGATTCAAGGGAAAGTGAAGATACTCGAGCATCTTCGGTCCAAAAGAGTTTTCAGATGATAGACTCTCCGACATTTTAATGAGAAGGCGTGGCAATTCTAGTGGAGGATTGGATTTTAGAGGTGGAGAGAATATTTAAATCTCTCCAAATGGTAGACGATGATCCAAGAATGGCAACGACACTATTCTATCTCCGGGAAAGGTGACGAGGTAGTGGCGGAGTCAAGAAAAGCTAAATGGGCTTGGGGGATAGCTTGGCAAGCTTTTTGCGAGCTCTTTCTCGAGGAATTCTTCTATGAGATACTTCATTAAAAGAAGTGGGAAGAGTTTGTTAACCTTGTTTAAGGGAGTTCCTCGGTACAAGAGTACTAAATTTCTTTCACCATTCTTTCTCGGTACTTTCCTGAGCTTGTATCTGTGGAGAAGTTGCGTAGCTGTAGGTTCAAGAATTGGTTGCATCCTTCTATTTAGATGCATGTAATAGTGGGCTTCATGACACCTTTGAGAGGTGTGTTGTTGCTGTAGTGGAGGTGGAGTACAGCTTGGTTAACAAGCAGCGTGCACATATTTTTCGTTCTAATCGACCTTCGGGTCAACCTTTTGGTTTGTAGTTGTAGTCATTTAGGCCCCAGATATGGGTTTAGGGATGTATGAGGGTTGTACTGGTGGTGGTGGTAGGAATGGTTTCAGTGTTGGCAGAGGCAGTGATAAGAAGAGGTCGCAGGGCCACTTTTCTTCTTCTCTTGGGTAATCTCAGCATGCATTTTCTACTTATTATGGCTCACCATACAGCGTACGGGATTCTATTAGTATGGTTATCGGGGTCAAATGGTTCGTGACCATACATTTCCCATGGCTTGTTATAAGTATGGAATGTATGGGCATTTTCAAGTAACTTGCCCATTGGTAGCTTGTCGTTAATATGGTTAAAAGGGCCACATGCAGTCTTGATGCCCTGAGGGCTTTGCTATCTAGCTACACTTGTTAGTGGTCAACAATGACCTTTATATTCTGAAGTGGCTTCAAAGGCCCCGTAAACTGTACCTTCTTCATATTCTTCTCAGCAGAGCTGGGGCATAGTTCTTGGAGGTTATTAGGGTAGCATTAGGCAAGGTGGATTTTAGCAGGGCTAGTTATCATAGGCTTGTGCGTATGTGATACCTTAGATGCCTTAGGCTCCAGATGTTGTTGAGTCGTCTATTGTTCAAGGTATCATACCATTTTATCTACATGGGCACATTTTCTTTTCAATACTGGTGCATCATATTCAATTGTTACTTTACATTTTGCATTGATGTTGGAGTTGTCTATGGAGTATTTGAATTCTTTGATGTATGTTAATACTTTGGAGGATAATATTTATCGTATTGATCGTATCTGTTGGGATTGCAAGATTCTAATTGTAGATCATATCTTTATATATGATTTTATAGTATTTGGTATACTTGAATTTAATGTCATTCTGGTTATAGACTAGTTGATGGCCATTCACAATGTGATTGATTGCGAGAGGCGTATGGTGGTGATGCTGACTCCTAAAGAAATCAACATTATTTTCGAGGGCGAGTATGCTATCCTATACGCATTATAGCTTGACTAGTCTTTTGTTATGATGACTAGTTTATCTATTGCGGAGGAAGTAGTTGCAGGGGCAGAGTCATTATTGATAGTTTGTAATTTTGTTAATGTATTTCCCGATGATCTTAGCGGATTATCTCATGAATCAGAGGTAGTGTTTGCTATTAATTTGATATGGGGGGCTAAGCCTATTACTCTCATGCCGTACTATTTGGCTTTAGCGAAAATGGAGGAGCTACGGGAGCATATTGACGATGAGATGCTAAAAGGGCTCATTAAGCTGAGTTTATTATCTTAGGGTGCACCAACTTTATTTGTACTAAAGAAGGATGGTTCGACACGTATATGTATTAATTATCAAAATTTGAATTATGTGACGATAAATAAAAAATATCCTTTGTTACGTATTGATGACTTGTTTGATCAATTTTGATGTTCGCATTTCTTTTTGAATATTGACTTGAGATCAGGTTATCACCAGTTGCTGGTCTAGAAGAAGGATATCGAGAAGACAAAATCCTCATCTATTCGACTACGGAGGAGGCACACTGAGAACATCTCTTATTTGTTCTATCTATACTTTGGGAGCATAACTCTATGTGAAGTTTTCTAAGTGCAAGTTTTGTCTACACGAAGTGCATTTTCTTGGCCATGTTATTTCCAAGAGTAGAGTGGCAGTTGATTATATGAAAATCGAGGCCATTACCAATTGAGAATGACCTAAGTTTGTGTTTGAGATTCGTAGCTTATTGGGGTTCCTTTTTTAATTGTGTCTAACCATAAATCTCAATTCATTTTGTGTTACTGGTTGGGGTTTCAAGAAGCCTTGGGGATCAAATTACCATTACGTATGGCCTTTCACCCTCAAACGGGTCGCCAATCTGAGTAGATGATTCAGACGTTAGAATATATGTTACGTGCTTGTGTACTTGATTTTGGCAGAGGTTGGGAAGAACATGTAATCTTGATTAAATTTTCATATAATAATAGCTATCACGCGAGTAACGAAATAGTGGCATTTGAAGTATTGTATAAGAGACAACGTAGATCTCTAATATATTGGGCGGAGGTTGGTGATGGCACATTGTTGGGTTCCGAGTTGGTGGAGGAGACAACTCGGAACGTTCAGTTGATCAAACAAGGTTAGAGATGGTTAGGAGTTGTCACAAAAGTTTTGCGGATGTGCATAGGTGATCATTAGCATTCGAGGTTGGCGAGCATATTTTTTGAAGATATCTCTAAAGAAGGAAATTATGCATTTAGAAAGAAGGGAAAGCTATCACCATATTTTATCGGTCCTTTTCTTATTCTCGAGGTAGTTGGCATGGTGATGTGTCAATTGGAATTGCCACCTCAGCTTGTTGGGGTACATCCCATCTTTCACATTTCTATGTTGCGGAAGTACATTCAAGATCCATCGCTCGTGATCGACTTTGATGATTTCATGTAGAGGAAGATGTCTTGTACGAGTTGCGACCAATTCGTATCTTGGACTCGAAAGAGCAAACCCTGTGTGAGTGCAACATTTGGTCGGTCAAAATTTTATGGAAATATGGGTCTAGCAAAGAGATGACATCAGAGTGGGAGGAGGTGATGTGAGAGATGTATTCGGATTTGTTTGTCGATTCTGGTATGCCTTTTCTTTTTTCATAGTATGTGCAAATTTTGGGGATGAAATTTCCTAATAGGGGAAGAAAGTAAGATCCAAGAAATTCCTAATTAATTTTTTTTCATTTTACTAATATGATTTTGTATTGCATTTATCATATTAGTATCATGTTTTATGTCTATGATATAGTATGGTTTTGTTGTGTAGTGTATAGTGCATTGTTGTGTAGTATTTGTAGTGCAATGTAGTATATTCATGTAGCATGATTTTAGTATGGCATGGTATGGATGCAACATACATATATATGTGTTGAAGTATGTAAGTGCATGTATGTAGAGAAGTATGTCGCATATACGTGTGTATATGTATAAAGTATTGCATGTTGGCCTTCAAGTCAACAATTATAGACTATAAAAAAATAGATCATCCGGCGACTATCTTCGCCAGACAAAGTATCGGATATAAGTATCCAAGGAAGCTATTTTTTGCCAAAAACTTGCAATTTTTGAAGGATTTTGTACTGCCCGAAGCTTGTCCGATGGGTGACCCCCGATGCACAGGGTTTAGATACCTGACTCAGACCCATTGAATAGGGAAAAATCATGGGATTTCACTTTTTCCTTCTTGGTTTAAGTGACCTTGCAACTTCTATTTTATCACTTTACCATTTCTATGAAAAGTTGTAGTGAGAAAGGGTATAACTTGATGTCCCATTTTCTTTGCATTCATAGCATGTCATAAACTTGTTTTATGAAAGTGAAGTTTTAAATGAATGGTATTAATTTAAATGACATAGCTTTGATTTGAAAGGAATTTATTTATTTTTCATAACATGTATTGGCATAGTCCTTTCTTTTCGGAACATATAGTACCAACCTTATAAAATGCATAGAAAGTAATGAGGCTTTCATTCTTACAGTGAAAGTCGGAAAACCTGCAGTGGGAATTATTCCATTGTTCACATCAAAACATGGTTGGCTTGTTAATAAAGACTTGGTCATGACACAACTCGAGTGGCAGATCATAGAATTTTCTTATAAAGCATAGATATACTAGTCCCAATTTTATAGGCATTGGTATTGGCATAGTGCGTTGGTATAGTCACATAGTAGTGTAACAGTATTGGCGTGCATTGCATACATAAGAAATATTACATTCATGCTCATGCTATCATTTCTTATACCTTGTTACATGTATATTCAGATCATCATATAGTGTAGTCTCTCTTTTATCGTAAAGTTAATTGACTAACTGCATGCATTCCATTTTCTCTATTTTTTTGTGTTGGTTTGTAGGCAAAGGAGGTGAGCATCAACTATTAGTAGGTGCTCAGACTTCTATTGTACATATTTTTGCGTAGTAGCGTGGCAAGGTGAAGAACTATGTTTTGTTGTATTTCATTTTGACATACTTTGATGTAGTTGTGGAGTAGGCGCAAACTTGTTATTGTAGTAGCTTTGGTGAAGGCATAGATATGTTCTACGTGAGATGAATAACAAATGTATTCCTTCTTTCTTGTTCATTTTTGGCCAAGCATTTAGGTTGCAGCATTGTTGTAAACTACTAGTTTACTTATATTATTACAGTTGTCATTTATGTAATTTCTTTTATGGTTGATGTGCATTGTTTATGTGGCAAGATTGGCGTAGATGTGTTGTTGTTTATTTCATTCTACTTTCTTTTCTTTTTTTTTTCTTTTTATTTGTTCTCACATCCCCGGGTCACGGATTGTGGGGGCGTGATAGGCTTGCCGTGTTGAGAATAAATTAAAATATCAAAGAAAGAAAATACTAAGTCTGTATCCTATATCTTCAGATTCGATGCTATTTTGGTTTTATCAAGACCACAAAGACCACAAATGCACTCAAGCAGTATATATGAAGAACAAATTGATCTTAGTGTGATGGTAAATCTACGAGGATTTTCATAAAGATTGTGCTAATGAAAGTGGTCTCCTAGGTGTAATTGCATAGATGATTTCTTTGATAATCAATATTTTGTACTAGTATACTACAATGTTGTAAATAAAAGGGTTACCGTCGGTGATTTTTTTGTCCTAACAAGAATTCAATTGTACTTTAATATATAGTTATTACATTGTTTGTTACGCCCAGAATTATAAAAAAATCCAAGGACGCGATATCCTGAGATAAAATAGATAGGATAATGCATAAAAGGTATCCAATAACACCCATATACATCATTATCCACATTATCCTTACACAAACCACAACTTAATTACTTGTATGTACAATAACCATAAAGAGTAGACTTCCCAAGTCTACAACACAAATCAAGTGTCTTGTATGTCCAAAAATAGTTACATATATAATAAGTTTAAAGTCTAAAGTAAGTTAAGATATTGAGGCTACAACACAATCACAACTACATCATATTGACGCCTCAACATCACAAAAATACATATAGCTTCTAACATTGTCTTTGAGCATTCACATGTGCCCTAGATTTGCATCAAATCCTGCAAAATAATTCATAGAAGAACAATACAAAATAAAAAAGTTACGAGTTAGATTATCAATCAACAAGCTAAATAAGAAATTATGATTTAGTTGAAATGTATGAACATGTTTGTGCACATATACATATGCCAACACAATTACAAATAAAAATATAAGGCATGTTATCAACATTTAATTTTAATAGGTAATCTACTTGTGAAATAATTATGCACTATGGTATTCAAACTCTAAAATACAAACCCTTATTCACAAAACACAAACACAAACACAAACACTAACTATAAGGCCCCAATTTTTTCACCAACACTGTAGCAACCCTGTTGCACCTTTGTACAGTATTGAATAGTGGTTTTATGAGGTAAATTTGACATCAGTATGTCTACAACATACAATGACTCAATAATGAGA
>MKEJ01036969.1:0-11719 GCA_001753735.1 Embelia ribes
CTCAACGTCATATCTGTTCTAACATACAGATCGAAGTTCAGGAAGTTGATGCAACAACAAATAGAAGGGCAATTTACAAAACAAAATCTCAAGAAAATCATATCAACATCATGGTCACTGGGGGTCACCATCTGTGTACAAACTACAGCTCCGTTAATTCCCAAGAATAGTTGCAAATTTTTTTCTTTCTATAATTCGGTTGACCATCCATAAACTCATCACAATCAAAAGATAATTGCATTGTCAAGTAGATCTATCTGGTTAAGCATGTAAATGAAGGTTAACAATCTGAAGGGAGACCTATGAATTCACACAACAGTGTTTCCATATAACGATGCCCAATGCAACCAGAACACTAGTCTGTGCACCTAAAGAAGGCCCGAAACTATGAGCATTTTCTGAAGGTTTCATGCAAAGGCCAATTAGCTTCCGTGGACATGTTTACATTATCTGTATAGATTGTACACTACAATTACTACAATTTCAATCAATTTTTCATGGCAATCATCTTAATGTGTCTCAAGTCTAACTAATATATTCAGACACACTAAGATATTGAATTATAAGGCCCTTTATGTCAACTCTGGAAGGTCAAAAATGCTATTCAATACATGTAGGACATTTGATTTACTAAAATTATGTCCTTGGTTACAAAAAAAACATAAATATATTATGTTACCAATAAGAATTGTGGTTGAAACATAGCATTTGTCTTTTTTGCTACCATCATGGGTCTTTAGGAGCAACTTGAACTTTTAACAACACAGTCAAAACTTGTAAGCTTGCAAACTTGATGCCCTAAAAAGTACTTACTAACAATCTAATGCCTTTGTTACTTATGAATGCATATGCAGGGAGCTGAGTTAGGGACAGATCAGGATTGCTTTTCACAGCCTACTTTTGCTTTTTTCCCTTGGAACTTGTAGTTAGCAGCGTTTGGTAAACTATAAAACACCCTACTTTTAATAAGTTGCTTCTGCTTTTTAAGGGTGCTTTTAGAAGCAGCCATGAAAATGCTTTCAAAACCTACTTCTGCTTTTAATATCATTAATTACCAAAATAACCTCACTTATATATATCACATTCCCCATACATACCTCTTTTGCCTTTTTACAATAAAAAGCATCGCTTTACCGAACACTACACTAGTTATCATATCAACTTTTAGAATTTATTTACCAAACACTAAGATTATATCCGCTTTTAAAAGCAACTTTGAAAAAAGCATCGCTTTACCGAACACTATACTAGTTATCACATCAACTTTTAGAATTTATTTAACAAACACTAAGATTATATCCGCTTTGAAAAGCAACTTTGAGAAGTGGGTTATCAAAAACACCGGAATTCCAAAATAGACCTTAATCAAATGCGAAGTAAAATTGACATAGTGATATTGTTTCCTTCTCAACAAGAAATATCAAAAGCCAGAAGAAGAGAGCATATCTACAGCATTTAGTACCTTTCAAAGAAAAATATCCACAGCATCTAACCCCAAGGTAACGTAAAAAGGCAATAATGGCATACAATCAACTCCTCAACGTTGCTCATAAATGCTACGGAAACATGTACATGTAATTTTGGTATGCCTTTATATCTAGCTATTACCACTTTACATCTAAGATCACATAACAAATAAAGATGACAAATGTTAGTACAAACTACAAGCTGCCCGCAAGTCATTAATGATATATAAAAAAAAGCATTACCTGTCATCCCCTTCTTCCCACACATGGTTATGCTCCTATAAAAGTAAGCAGCGCCACAAAATGTAACTCATCAAAGCAAGTAACATATCTGATATATCAGAACAGAGGTTGTGAAAAATAATCTATATATACTGCTAAATCATGTAACTTGTTGCACACATAAAAAAGTCATACTCATATGTATAAATCCAAAACAATAGCTATATTTTCTTTCTAGAAGCTAAGATTTTCTTACCGCTAGTCATTACTAAAATATAAATAAAGCATTACCTAGTAAAAGCCTCTCTGTGTAGAAACATGGGTAAGGTTGCGCGCGCACATTAGACTTTCCCTAGATCTCGCAATGTGGGAATCTACTGGACTGTCCATGTATATATATATATAAATAAGCTTAGGTTCTCTTCACTCTACATTAATTAGCCAAATCCATGGTATATTTGATGAAATTCACACCAATTTGTCTACACATGTAAACAGTCTTATACCTAAAATCAGTACTTAATGAATAAAATACCTTAGTTTAACTTTTCACACAATGCCGTATAGGATAATAAATTTTGATAATGAACTAATCTAAACCAAATGCAAATAAAACAGTGAAAACTCCTTCCGAATTAGCTTCACCTTCGGGAAAGTAAGGATCACTTTCTACAGGGTTCACCATAATCCTAAAACATTGGCGCCTAGTGTTTCAACCACTTTCAGGTTCATGCATTTTTTATGTCAGTGGGATCAAAATCACAAACACTTGGAGGGAATTCACTAAGTAAACCAAATGACATTACTCCAACAGTCAACTTCAAAATTTCACATGAAACTTACCTGAAACCCAGAAGATTTTGCCCCAAGAAACTTGCAACAGTTTGGCGCCCCACAGAGGCAACGAACATTAGCACCACCATACCATTCGAAATTGTAATCATATGCCAATTCTGTCCCAGCATCAATGTCTTCCTTAGCAAATATTCCAACCCTCATTTCCCCTAAAACATTCCACTTCCTAGTCTCACAATTTGGTTGACTGCAAACAAGGATAATAAGAATACAAATTGAAGAGGGAAGAATGATTTTAAGGCCCGATATGCTCTTCATATCCTTGATACCTTGTAAAATGATTTAGGTGGCTTACCAAGAGTGGTTAATAAACCTTGCAAGGCTGCCCTTTGCAGTTGCATCAATGAAAGTGTTGGAAGTAACAGAAATTATGTATGCATCCATCAAACCTGCATCAAGCCAACGGAGATATTACAATTCAGATACAGGGGCAGTGATGCATGGATGAGGGGTAAATTTTAAATCATACCCTGAGATTCATAAGCTTCCGACCGTCTTGTTGCTTCCTCTGATGAAATTATTTCTCCACAATACTCAATGATAAACTGTCCAGCCTGATTATACAACATTGAAACACAAAAACTCAAATACATGTTACAACTTAAAAAACAAGAAGTAATTGGAAGAACCAAACTCACAATCCTAATGCAATCATCAGCATAGAGTAATTATTCAAATTTTCATGAACACATAACAAGGAAATATGATATCCTAAGCTGGAAAACAAGGATCAAGTTTCCCGATCAAGTACTCCAACACTTTATTGGTGTACAATATATAACCAGATTCAGACTAATGACCTTAATTTTTTCATCAGCTAGAAGACCCCAACCGCGTCCTTCAGTCTTGAATAGCTTTGTCTTGGCATATTCACATTTCTGGAATCTCTGTCACCAAAGAATAATCATTGCGGAGAAAGGAAGAAGAAAAAGTACTGGTTTCATGAAAACTGGATATGCTATGGATATTGCATCACAAAGGATTCAATAAAGAAAATGTTCTATAACATATACTAGAAGCAGCCTAAGCAGATAGCATAAGAAGACAATTAGCCAAGTTGTTACCGAAGTTCATGAAAACTGGATATGCTATGAATATTGATTGCATCACAAAGGAAAATTCAATAATCATAGCAGAGAAAAGAAGAAGAAAAAGTACTTGTTTCATGAAAACTGGATATGCTATGAATATTGCATCACAAAGGAAAATTCAATAAAGAAAATGTTCTATAACATATCTAGAAGCAGCCTAAGCGGATAGCATAAGAAGACAATTAGCCAAGTTGCTACCGAAGATCAAGAAATTTGCCCGAGAAGTCTAGTACCATTCTTGGACAATTTTGCCTAATTTGTTATATATCAACAAAAACTTCTCTATTGGAACTTATTAAACATTAACCACACTCCAAAAACCAAGTCACATGGCGTAAAACTAGTCAAGGTTTTACAATGCACTGTCAGCATGGTTACACAGTAGACTGCTTTTCCAAAGAGACAATGCATATATCCTACTTAAAACATGCCGTCATTTTGGTATCCAACACCGATATGGATGCAATGCAACCTTTTCCAGCAGGGATAAATGCAGCACTAATATTGACAGTCATAATACTGAAAATCACAAAAGTTATCTTCAGCACCAAAACTAACAAAGCTGACTTTCTGGTACATATAAATGAAAGAAAGCACGAGGATATAATTCAATGCCCACAAAGCTAATGAACATAAATCAACAAATACAATTTTTATTCTTGTTCAGGAGTAAAGATTTACAGGCAAGCCAACAGAAAGAAGGGAAATAAGAAGTAGGTTTCATTATTCAAAGCACCCTATTGCACGCCAACATCAACTCCAGTGAAGAATGAATGTGTAATCATATAGCAACCACATGCGCAAGCACATCTATGATGCCCTAATCTTACCTGATTCTTGCAAGAGGCATCACATGGGCAGTAACCAGGCGTGCATTCGGTACTAGTTACAACGTTCAAGCACCCAGCCCCACATTCATCATTCTTTTCACACGCACAGATGGAAATTTCCTCCTCTTTCAGTTTTTTCTGCCTAAAAGGTAGTGAAACAGATATATAATACAGTGTAATAGCACAAATCAGCATAATAGGTGTAGACCATGTAGTAACTGCACATATATCATCTTTTCTAGCCCATTTCCTAGCGGCTTAAGAATAATATCTGACAGGATATCAAACCATTGCTTCCAGGAGCCACCTGGCACAAGTCCAGGCAACTTTAGCTTTTTATTACTGTTGTAATTTGTTGTGTTAGCGCCCTTTGTTAGTACTTCCATTAGCAACACACTGGTCTTTTATTGTCCAAGTGCGAGTCAAGGTCACACAAGAGGAGGGAAAATAGTTTTATTGTTGGCCCATTTGTAATAGCTAAAATCAGGTCTCATAGTTAATACAAGGCTGCATAACATCAGAATAAGGTCCTTTATAACCTACTTTATTGAATAAAGTAACACATACAAGATTTAAAAACCAGTTCTGATGTCTATCCTTTTGACAAAGGGATTAAGAATATCCTGCTACAAGTACAGTCTACAATGAAAATCATAACAAAGTTTATGCAGACAGAAATTTACATTATTGAACACGAACACTAGCAGAAGAAAGAGAATAACAAAGGAAACAAAAGCAAGAGGAGAAGACTTACTTTCGCCCTGAGAAATCATTCTGATTGATACAAATAAATGACGACATTCTTTCGGGCAGTTCCATCTGAAAAAGAATTTTTTCCATTTCTTTAATCTCGGAAGCTTCTGGAACCTAATGTAGGATTCTTTTTGGATCCAACATCTAAGACCTTAAAGAAGCAATTTCCAACTTAATTGAACATAAATTTCTTAATGCCAATTCAGACTTCATAAAGTCGAGTAAAAGAATCCCCTCATCTCAAGTTTTAAGTTCATCTAAATTTCTAAGTTTCAACTGCAATCAGAACACCATTCTTCCAAAATTGAAGTTATGCATAGAGCGGTCTCTGGAGCTGCAATTAATATCTTACACGCTAATAGAGTTAGCCAAAGATGCATTTGTAGGCTGCCTAACAGAATTTCAGGCCATCACAATAAATAATAAAAAAGGGATTTTTTTAAAGATTGGAAAAATGAAAGGTCATATAAATCTCCACATCAAAAGAGAAAGAAATAGCAAATTGAACAAAAAGCTGCTAATTTGAAGAAATTTATATAGTAATTAAAGGAAGTGATAAACAGATACTCTAGGCGTATAAACCTGGGAACTTTTACCATCCCACTTCCACGAGATCTGTTTTTGTCTGGTACTTCCCTGAGCCATAGTTTGGATTGGCCATTAACAACTTTTTGAGAACTCATTAGCAAAAAAAGAATATGAAGCAGATGAGATTTAGATGGATGGGTATCTGGCAGAAGTTCCGCTAGATAAAAGGCTCAAAGATGTGCAAATTAAAATGAGAAAGAGACAAAAGGAGGCCTTTGATGGAAAAACAACAATAAAGGATAATCCGGCTTCAATGGATTTGTCACTATGACGAGGTATAGGAATTTGAAAAATTATTCATTGAATATGGTACATGAAGGGACTATAAGACAATGCTCCATCCACAAATTAGGTTATTCTTTCTGTTAAGTTGAGCTAAAACTGTATACAAGATTGGCCGATTAGAGGATGAATTATGCTTGTTTTGTAGTTATGGGGCTTTGTTAGGGTTTGGTTATATATAATGGTGCATTAGCCCCTCCATAGTTTACAAATTTTCTCTTTGTAGCCCTTCAAAAATAAGAGATTCTATTAAGTGAGCTGTCCTACCCAAAATCCAAAGTCTATCACTTATTTGGGCGACGGCCCAATTGTACGAATTTGTTGTATGTGCTCGAATGCATCAACCAGGATCCAGGTCAGAGTTACCCACATCT
Organism: Embelia ribes; assembly: GCA_001753735.1. Classification (NCBI taxonomy): domain Eukaryota; kingdom Viridiplantae; phylum Streptophyta; class Magnoliopsida; order Ericales; family Primulaceae; genus Embelia; species Embelia ribes. Next base: position 6,462 of record MKEJ01036969.1, read on the forward strand.
AGATGTTGAGAAGCAGATCCCACCATCTCAAATGAGAGGTTCCATGTCAAGCTATCCAAATCAGGAAAAAACTGATGACTAAGAACAGATAAATCTAGAAGAAATGGTTGAGTACAAGTAATCAACTTACTTATATGTGAAAAGACTCCCATAGCACTCGGACATTCTACCTAGCTCACCTCGTGTCTTATTTGTACTTGTTCAATGTATTACCACAATGCCATCTCAAATAACACTGGGCCCAATTGCTTGGGTAACATTTGACCAAAGGAAGGAGGTTTGTACTACAACTAATCTAAAATAAATGATAAGCTTATACATGCAATGAACATATCCAGATTCTCCACTTTTTATAAGGAAAGTATTTGTTGAAAATGTAAGCTAAAATATTATGGATACAAAGCAAGGTTTCTACTAGTGTTCAAATGCATCCCCAAGGACCCCAATTACATCACCTCTCCAGGTCTCTTCCAAACAGAAGGTAATGATCCGTACCAAAGTACTATTCATAGTTTGAATCAAACAGAAAATGTTCAGACATACCAGACTTCTTATATTAGACTACAGTTCATGAAACTTTGGAGGTAAAGAGCAAACCTAAGAAATATGGAAAGGAAATAAAAGAAAAGAAACAAATACAGCATATAAACAGCAAATTGTATATCGACTTATTAATTACCTAGAAAAATTGGCTTTAAAGATACAAGGATTTCACAAAGCCAATTTACCACAATAAAAAATTAATCCTCAGGCACCAAGCATTTGTTACATAGTATGCAACAACAAAGTGTGATATCAATAAAGGATGCAGTTATATATACATAATCCACTCAATTCGGTAATAGGAGTCGGACATGATAAGGTTGGTCTAAATTAAAAACTAAAGTTTCTTATTTCGCTTTAGGTCCAATTATTTTCCATATCCATCAAAAAGAAGGTATTTTGCATCAAATGCTTGTGATATAGAAAACATATCATTTTCACCTTCACTATCACCGAAAGCAGCTATATCTGCAGATATATGCCGGACGATCTGCAAAATAAAAACCTTAAACAGACTTATTAACTAAATCATGCTATACTTTGCAAAGAGAAGTGTAATCGTCAATCTATTTACAGAGAATTGAAGATCTTAAAATATGATATGCCACTACTAGCACTTTTATCATACTTTTCGGAAATATTCATACACAATTTAACACATTTGCCAAACAAGAAATTGTTATCACATCTTGTAACATTAAAACCTTGGTTTCCAGACAAGAAATGTCTTTTACTTTCCTTTTAAAAAAAAAAAAGATGAACTATCAGTTTACACACTTTCCACCTATATTGTATCTAATATACAAATTGGTTTTTGTGACTATGAACCAACCATAAAATGCGATCAAAATTTCCACTCTTAAGCGTCAGGCTATGTTTCTTAATGTGATTCTGAGAAACAAATAAACCTTCTAATGAGGCACATGCAATTATAAGGGCAATCATCACTATTTAACTGCGATTGAACATCTTAATTTATGATTGCAACAATTAGCACTTATAACACATTGATAAAAAGATTCAGATACAATCCAATAGTTGAACTACATTTCGACATCATTTCTTTAAACCCCATACACTACTTTTTCCATCACACTTGGAATTATTTTCCCCTTAATAAGGAAAGATCACATATCAATCACTCGTGTATCAACCATATATAGCATCTAATACTAATTGGTTCACAAGGACAGATAAACAGCTAAAAATATGATCACATACGAATCAAAAAAAGTAATGCACCATTCACTGAAGTGCAGAAAGTGAAAAGTGAAATCACCAAAATATAAACAGAGAATTGGAGATCTCAATTCAGATACCCAAGTCCTCACACTTAGATCACATTGATCAAACAGAGAAGATACACCAAATAACATGAAGGTTTTACATCTTTCAACCCTGAACCTCCCCCTTGTTCCACCAAAAGTTATTATTTAAGCCTTAATACACACAGCATCAGATACCAAAAATGGTTCAAATGACATCATAATCAACCATAATACATGATCATATGTTTACTCTTCAATGTAAAACTACATTCTTCATGCACAAAAAAAATAATAATGATACATAACTCAAGATACGCATCTCCTCGCACTTAAATCAAATTGATCAAGAATATACATATTCAAAATTTCAAACTGACATGTACATTATATGAAATTTCACTTTCAGACCAATAAACCCTAAACCCTCCTTTCTTAGCAAAAAAAATGACACATATATATCAATAATTCGTGTACGATGTACCTACCATATATAGCATTTGATATGCACAATTGATACAATTACAACAATAAAACATAATCAAAATCTTAATCTTCAACTTAAAGCATACAAAAAAAGCAAAGCGAAGGTGAACTGTGTGATTGAATTGCTAAGCTTTCTAGGGTTGGAGATACAGGTAAACATAAGAGAGAGAGAGAGAGAGAGAGAGAGAGAGAGAGAGAGCGCTTACTTCGCGAAGCGTTGTCCCTCTCAAGTACTTCAGTTGTCTGATATGGAGAAACAAAGATGATGGGAAAGTTTGATTATATCTTATCTTAAAATAAAAAATATATATATACTTGTTTCTCGTTCGCGTGAAAAACTATATTTTTATAAGTATATATATGTAATTGTTTAGTAAATAGTAAAAAAAAAATATATTGTTTGGTTAAAACAATGTACTTCTTACTTTTTACGTAAAAAAAAAACAAAACTATAATGCTCCTGTATATGTTTTAACTTTTAATTTCTTATTATATATGCATACTTTTGCTCTTTTTATTTAACTACAATTAAATTTGGCACCCACAATAGACAATATAAATATAGTGGCGTCATATTTACAATTTAAATTATTTTGTAAAACAAACTTTTTTTACTAGTATTCTAAACATTAAAAAATTTTCAATATAGAAATTATTTGGAGGACTAACAACAAATTTGGAAAAAAAAAATTATTTGAAATAAATTGATACTAACTTGAAATGTAGATAAATATATAAAAAGTTTTCCAACTTATATTAATGAAAAATATAGAGAATGGCAAAATATAGAAAAAATAGCTCGGTAATTGCCAATTGTAGATGTATCCCTTTACAAAATATTCAATGCCAATTTTTACTACAGTAGCAAAAGTAAATTTTTTACCAAGAAGTATAAATATTTTTGCTTCTCCAAAAGTACAAATCATGGGTTTATTTTTGAGAGAAGCATATTTTTCAAATACTCATCCAAACAATAAAACTTACTTTTAAGTAAACAGGCTCAAAAGAACGGTATGCCAAACAAGCCTATTATAAGGTAAAATGGGAAATGAACTAAATACAAGAATATTTTTTTAGAGGAATATTTTGGGTAAGGACTTGTTATATTTTCAAGATATATTATTATAAATTAAAAAATATATACTATAATTATTTTTAGATAAAACATTTATTATTAGTAATTTGTCCTCAAGTCGTAGTAATTTGTTTTGAAAACACAATAATTTTTGTAAAATTATATATCTCTTATTAATATAAAAGTTGAGTTTTAAACTATTTTCACTCTAAGTCACTCCATATATTTGACATGTGGATGCTATTGTCACTCTAATTATGACAAATGTCCCTCAATCTTACCGACATTTGTTCACATTTATTTATTTAAAGAAACCTATATAAATATATAAGTCTCCCAATATCTATCAGATAAATAGTTTTCGGATTTGGTCTTATCAAAATAAGATTTGCACATGATAAATGGAAACTCAACTGCAAAACAAAATAAAACAAATATAACATCCTATATTACTTAAACAATTATTTTCTAAAATATACTAGATAATATATTTCCTATCCTACATCACCAAGCAAGCAAAATTTTACAACTCCAGGAAATAAAGTACAAACTTATTGCCTAAAATATATAAAACAATATATTTCCTATCCTACGTCACAAATAAAACAGAAATTTACAACTCCAGTGAATAAAGTACAAGATCATAAGGTATTTTTAACTCGTATAGCTAAAGAGAATAGTTTTTAAATAGTCCAAACAGACAATTTAGCAATATCCATGAATATACAAATGTATGGAAAAAAATTGATCAATTTTGTAATATCTATACATACACAAATCTAACTTCATCTAATCTCTTAATCTCTTTAAAATATTTATAAAGATATATAATGAATCAATTAAAAGAATATTATCGCTTCATAAATAATATATACACAAATCTAATATTTACATAAATACACATACGAACAATTCATCATGAGAATTATTTATACACAAGCAATTCAACGTAAAAACTATTCAATATACACAATTCTATTCTTTTTATCACATATCTTATATCTTATCTGTTTTCCTAATTATCGCAAAGTAAAATCAATCACAGTTCACAAACTGTATTTATCTCGTAATAATCCAATCACAGTCCTTCGTTATATTAATGTATACATGTTTAATCACAATCCTTCAACATATCTATACATAGATGTGTCACAACCCCTTAAAATATGTAAATATACATGTGTATATGTAGAAAATTGGATTCTCCATTGTATCTTCTAACATTTTTTTTTTATTCTTCTCCAGGATAAAACAAAACCGATTCCGGTGTGGAAAGATATAAAAACTGACAACAATATTGGGCAGGGGCATATATCACTGTCAAAATAGCACCTCAAATTAATTCATAGTGTTCTTTTCCTCAAAACTATTTATTGCAAAAAAATTATAATCGAAGACTCTGACATTGAAGACTTTGAATATACCTAAATCAAAAGTATTTGTATCAATCAAAGCAATCAAAGAACTTTTGAGGAGATTTACTTTCCTCACAAGATATAATTATACTCCCTGTTTCAATAACAAAAATTACAAAATCATGTCATATAAAAAAATAAATTATCAAAAATAATTAAATAAAATAATTAAAATTTATATCATATACAAAATAACAAAATATATATAATTCACTCATAGCACCGGATGCAACCGTGTGTGTGTGTATATATATATATATAAGATCAAATAAATTGAAAGAGATAGAGTGGAGACCAGGAGGAGGACGCAAAATGACCATTTTAGCCATGTTATGTGTCCCAAATTCCATGTGAATTGCACGTGGGCGGATTCAGTAAAGAAATTTTGACAAAATTTAAATATTGATATACTAATTAGATTTTGATTTATAGATTGGTGTATGAATATATATTTAATCTTATATATATAAATTC
>MKEJ01036971.1:0-15257 GCA_001753735.1 Embelia ribes
TAATTTGGGAAGTAAAAAATAAGGAAATATTAAAGGAGTTGGTATTTTTAGAGTAGAGTTATATATATACATATATACATAAATATAAATTAGATTGTTAACTTAACATGACAATTAGTTGTCCTCGTTGTCAACTTAAATTTTCAATGAGATAAACTTATCAATTAAAATAGTACCAAAATTTAGACGCTCGTCCTTAAATTTGGATGAACGTACAATTTGAGTCTGATCTTAATGTGACATAGAAATTTGGAGAAGATGAAGAATAGTAAAAAGCAGTCCCTACTATAAGCTTGATATTTTAGTTGGATTGTTAATTTAACAACATTCATACGATGTGTATTTCAAGTTTAAAGCAAAAATTACGTGTAGGAACTTGGTCGCATACAAATTTATTATTGAGGAGAAACCACACAATTCAAAGGGAAAAAGGGGGTTGTACGACTGAGTGTGATTGGTCGCTTTCGTCCGGTATAACATCATCACGACCACTTATTTTAAAATTAACGATTAAATATATAAATTTCATCCAGAAATTAAATTTAAAAAAATATATTTAATTTAATATTAAATTTTAAAACCAACAATACAGAGAATGTAACGTCACAAATTGTACTTACTGGAAAATGCGGATATTATAATTCGGTGATAAGATGCCTCACATGTTTTCACCTAATCGTTGCTATATTGTAATATAAAAAAAAGAATAAAAAAAAAAAATCAATGTTAGATTTCCAGACAGCAATTGGTTGACAACACATAATAATTAATTTATCAAATAAGGCAGAAGTGAGGGAGGGACACTAGTAAAATATATCAAACTCTCATTGTGGGTACAGTTATGTTTATAGTCAGCTCCACTGTGCTGGAGAGTCATTTCCATTATATATATATATAGTATATATATTTTATTGGACTTGATTGAAATTTTAACATGATGAAATGTATAATTTGTAGTGTCACTGAAAATCAAGCCCCTTACATTTGGAAAGGCAAACGCATGTGTTTTATTTGCAGCTTTTGTGAAAAGTTTGTCGAATATACTATTTAACAGTATATATATATATTTATATATTAGAGCATCTATATAACTACCATTTTGACCATTTTGCAAATATAGAAGACATCATGAGCTGTGATAAGCAACTTGATTGACAAAATAAAGTAGTAGTAAAATTACTATTAACCTTGGGATAATCATAACTTTAGGGGGTGAGCCCAAAATGAAAATGAAAAAGTAACATACCCACTTAAATTATACAAAAGCATAAAATAAATTTACACTATATACATTTATATATGTATATATGTATGTACGTATGTTTGTGTATATATTAAAAATTAGCGGGTAGAATTCTCAAATCATCTTATTTGCCGTGGCAGAGGTGAAATTTTGCCCGACGAGCTTATGCGATTATTAAAAATTGAGAGGAGTGCCATGCATGAAAAATAAATAGTTTTAGATTGAAATTTTTGTTTAAGAGTTGGTGATCATGACTCAATTCACTACTGCCTAAGTAAACTTCGGCTAATTCTTTCACTGACACGATAAGAGTAATTTATACACAAACAATATTACATTCCATGAAAACAAAAAATTCATATACGGTATAAATACCAAGTTTACAATATAAAGACGTTTAGGCAATGGATGATGAACATCATTGGAAAATAACAATTTCTTCTAAAAAAAAAATTAGTTTTGTAGTCACCATAATTCTCTACCCAGGTGCAAATTGCACTTATACTTCGCTTTTACTCCCTTCTGCCTCAAAAATTTCTTATAAATTGTCACCCCCACGTCTCTATTCTGGCTCCAAAAACTTATAATTTAGGTTAGGATTTAGAGATTGTCGCTAAGCTCAATTCTATTATGGGCCTCGCAATGGGACTAAAGGAGAAGCTTGAGCATGCATGACACCCGAAAGCAACACAACTCAATGAGTAAGTCCCGAAAAACAAGTCACCCCTTTTTACTTTTACAGGTTAGCTCTCTCTCTCTCTCTCTTTCTCTCTCTCTCCGTCTGATTACATGTTTGATTACACTTTATGCTATAATCATTTACTTCACGTGCTATATAGCTTTACAGACAATAGAATTTATGAAGTTTTGTTGAATGATAGATTGGCAATTAGGGTTTCTTATTTATTTTATGCTGTTATTAATTTGAGAGAGAAAAAGGATGATAGATTGGCAATTAGAGTTTCTTTTTTATTTTATGCTGTTATTAATTTGAGAGAGAAAAAGGATTTAGGTTTAATTGGGATTTGGGATTTTGATATTTGCACCAAAGTAGCTGCTAGTTTGGCTGCAAGATTTTAATATTTTCATAGAAGGATTTAGGTTTAATTGGGATTAGGGATTTTAATATTTTCATAAAGGATTTTAGTTTGATTGCGAACTTTTAAGATGTGTTAATTTGTTGTTTTGACCATAGAAATTAAGTTATATGCATCAAATTTTTTTGATAGTCATAAAAAACTAGTTTTGTCCTTAAAAGTTGCACCTAAACAAACCAACAAAAAAACAGGGTTGGTCTTTTTATAATAAGAAAAACTAGATGGAAATAGCCTAAAACGTTTATCTCATTTAAGCAAAAAAGAAAAAAAAAAAATATCCTGGATGCATACATTATTTGATTTTTAGTTCATTTAGGTCAAAACAGGAAGTGGAGCTATCTTAGAATCTGGATAGCCAAATGTAATCTAGCTTTCTAGGGTGTTTTAAGTTGTATTAGCTTTTAGGCAAATAAGCTAGTTTTATTTTTTCCAATGGAGGAAAAGGTTTCTAGCTTATGTGTGCTAAAATTGAAAACTAGCTCACCTTTTAAGTGCTGTCTAGCTTTTTTGTAAAGTTTGAGCTTAAAAGTTGTAACTAAACAAACCCTGTGAAAAATAGCAGAAAACTTTTGAGCTTAAAAGCTGGAACCAAATAATCCCTATGTGTATCCATGTATGTTGATTGTATTGGTTTATGATGAAAACAGAGCAGTAGAGTGAATCAATTGCAGGGGCAGAAGGTGAATTACAGGAGTAGAAGGTTCACAGTTAGAGCAGCTGCGAAGGAGATTGCGTTTGACCAGAAGTCGAGGACTGCTCTTCACGCTGGCATCAATAAGCTTGCCGATGCCGTTGGCCTCACTCTTGGCCCGAGGGGTATATTCATCTCTTATGCCTTTATTCTATGGTTGTGGTGGTAGTGGTGTTGTTTTCATAATTCGTCCTTCCTACTTGTTTGGAATTGTTTCATGTGGTAGTACCATTTGTTACAGTTTTGAAATCCGGAAACATGATATTGTTGCCCCATAAGTTGAAATGGTTATGAACAGTTTAAGAAAGCGGAAACTCCAAACGCTTGTATTTTCACATTTTTGTCTGTTGCCTCCAGCGTGATTGAATTTTTTTCACGCAGTTGGCTAGATTGATACATTATTTTTTTTCAAAAAATAAAAATAAAAAGAGAAAGAGAACTTCCCCAGAAGATTATTTCCGATTACACACACACACACACACATATGTTAATGGAATTAAAGGGTTTACTGGGCTGACTAATTGTGTTTTCAATTGAATAAAGAAAGTTGATGATGAAACTATGGCAAGTCGTCATTGGACATTGGTTGGGTATGTGCGGTGATGTGTTTATCCATTTGAGTTTGTTGAATATTATGCCCGTGTAATTTTATAGTACTAGGGAAGAACAACAGTGTGAATTTTTCAATTTGAATCTACCTAGTTGAAGCCTGAGTGAAATGTGCGAACGTGTGATTCTTTTAGGTTAAATCGATTGGTTTCATAGTTAGTGTTATTGTTTTGTGTCCAAGCTTTGTGCAAGTAAATTGTGTTGTAACACAAACTTGAATGCAGAAAATATTGAGAAAAAAAAAAAAAGATATTAGGGTTTTCCTTTCTTTTTAGTATATTTAATTTCTTTTTTTAATTAGCCTTCTATAAGATTTTACTTACATTTTGGCTACAATAACAGAAACAAAGATCGGTTTAGGGTGAGCACCCTCGTATTTACTAGAATCTGGAATCTTAGGTATTTCTTATTGATTGTGGCTAACTCACAAGACATGCTTTGGAATTTTCTCCATATGCTAGGAATCTACCTTTCCACCCTTCCTCCTGAGGGTTGAAGCTTTTATGTTTAGGCTATCTTTTGATTTTACTAGAGTTCAAAAAGTAAGAATAGTAAATAATTCATTTTAGCTCATATGCAAAATCATGACCCCATCGTCGAACCTGTAGTGTTTGCTATTTGAAGGGAGGAATGTTGTTTTGGATGAATATGGAACCCCAAAAGTTGTTAATGATGGGGTTACAATTGCCAGAGCTATTGAGTTAGCAGATGCCATGGAAAATGCTGGTGCTGCTCTCACTAGGGAGGTTTGTCCTCCATTTTCTCTTGAATTTAATTCATCTCTGTTTGTACAATTTGCATGCTATCCTTACTTTGGAGCTGTTGAGCTTGTTTTCTTTTTGTCTTTCTCTGTCAAATCATTTTATGGCCTTTTTCATGATGAAGGTTGCAAGCAGGACAAATGATTCTGCCAGTGATGGTACAACAACCGCATCGGTTCTTGCTCGTGAAATTATCAAACTAGGATTACTAAGTGTTACCTCCGGTGCAAACCCTGTCTCAGTGAAGAAGGGGATTGATAAAACTGTACAAGGATTGGTTGCGGAACTAGAGAAGAAATCTAGGCCAGTTAAAGGCCGTGATGATATTAAAGGTAGTACTCAATACATCTAAGCCTTTTACAATCTGTAGATGTGTACTCCTTGTATTCACCATGCTTTGTGTTACCGTACAGCTATTGCATCTATTTCTGCTGGAAATGATGAGGTTATTGGGACTATGATTGCTGATGCAATCGACAAGGTTGGGCCTGATGGTGTATTGTCTATTGAGTCTTCTTCTTCATTTGAGACAACGGTTGAAGTTGAAGAAGGAATGGAGGTGTGTGTATTTCATAGAATAGAAGCCCTAAACTTATTTATTTCCCTCTTTTTTATTCCATATTATAATTATTTCCCTTTTATTTGAATTATATGGAATTTATGAACACCCTTAAATGCACTTCATTCATTGTGTGTACACTTCCTTTGCTGCAGATTGACAGGGGCTATATCTCGCCGCAATTTGTTACCAATCCCGAGAAACTTATTGTTGAGTTCGAAAATGCGAGGGTGTTGGTCACCGATCAGAAGATCTCAGCGATTAAAGACATTATTCCATTGCTGGAGAAGACCACTCAATTGCGCGCACCTTTGCTTATTATTGCTGAAGATGTAAGCGGAGAGGCACTTGCTACTCTTGTAGTGAACAAGCTGAGAGGTATCCTTAATGTTGCTGCTATTAAAGCACCTGGGTTTGGTGAGAGGAGAAAGGCTATGCTTCAAGATCTTGCAATTATGACAGGTATTTAGATTTTATATATATACGTATTTATCCGTTCAGCTAACCGGTCCTTCACCATATGCTGTGATGAGTTTGCGCATTTTGGTGCTTCGAATAAAGGGTGTTGATCAAAATATGGAAATAAGGTGTATCCATCTTCGAAACTCGTTTGGTTTCCCTCACTTGTTTAATCTCTGTATCCTTTCTAATTGAACATATGAGAGAAGTATTAACATTTCGTTTTTCTAATTTGTAGTGTTTTTTAGATCAACTAAATCACTTAAGACTTGGATTTTTTAGGAGCTGAGTACCAAGCTAGTGACCTTGGCTTGCTTATAGAAAATACCTCTATTGAGCAGCTTGGTTTGGCAAGGAAGGTGACCATAACGAAGGAGTCTTCAACTATTATAGCCGATGCTGCAACCAAGGATGAGATACAGGCCCGTATTGCTCAGATCAAAAAAGAGTTGGCAGAGACAGATTCTGTATACGATTCAGAGAAGCTGGTAGAGAGAATTGCCAAATTATCTGGAGGAGTAGCTGTTATAAAGATGGGTGCTGCCACAGAAGCCGAGCTTGAGGATCGTAAGCTTCGTATCGAGGATGCAAAGAATGCCACTTTTGCAGCTATAGAGGAAGGGATTGTTCCTGGTGGCGGTGCTGCTTTGGTTCATCTCTCAACTTGTGTTCCTGCCATTAAGGACAAGCTCGAAGATGCAGATGAAAAGATTGGAGATGACATTGTACAAAAGGTAAATACCGCACTGTTGGAGTATCGTGATATTCTTTTTGTTGTTATCTAGTCTCAGCATTCAAATAGAAAAGGGCTTTAAAGCCATTCTCAATGATTTACCAACCATACATGTCCTGTGAAGCGATGGTAGAGAAAAGATAGTGGCCTGAGTTCGTTTAGCGCAATATGCTAGAACTTAAGTGAGATATTACAGCTTATTCTTTGTGTTGTCCATTTTATATATGATGACTGCGTATAGAGGAAAAAAGACTTGGAAGTAACTCTTATTGGTTCACCGAATGTGGTCATATGATTTTATGAAGCTATGGTAGAGGAAAGTTGAGTGGTTGCCTTTTCTAGGATCATCATAAGATCTTCTCGCCCTAGTTTTAACATGATAGATACATAACTCATTTGAGATATAACTGTTTGTTCTTTCTTGTTGTCAATTTTTCTACTCGTAGAGTGCTCCTTTGTAATGACAGGAAGCAGTACTCAATTTGAAATTTTACTCCTATGTTAGAAAAAAGACCTTCTGCAACTCGTAGGCGCTTTATTACAAGGGTGCCCTTATACTTCAAACATACAATCACGGTGCATAAATTTTCGGTTCCCCCTTTTCTTTTCCCTTGTACAAATAGAGGGTTTGGGGAGAATTAATTCTGTTTTTTGAACCACTTTATTATCTTGAATACAGGCGCTAGTTGCTCCAGCATCTCTCATAGCTCAAAATGCTGGGGTCGAAGGCGAGGTGGTTGTTGAGAAGGTGAAGGCAAGCGAATGGGAGATCGGATACAATGCGATGACAGATAAGTTTGAGAATTTGGTGGAAGCTGGTGTTATCGACCCTGTGACCAGGTGTGCGCTGCAAAACTCAGCTTCTGTGGCCGGAATGGTCCTCACAACGCAAGCCATTGTTGTGGAAAAACCAAAACCTAAAGCACCAGTTGCAGGTGCCCCACAAGGCCTTGCTGTCTGATCATACTGATCTATGGTCATGTCTTAGAGGCTGAAGGCGAGCAGCAATGGGACGATGTATTGGTCATTCTGTTGACTTGAATCCTAATGTTGCGAATACTAAATGATTTAGCTGGCAATGTGTCGTAATATGTTGGGGAGAGAACATAGTTGAGATGGCTGTCTTGCAAAATTTAGGCGATTAATCTGAGATCTGTTTTGTTTCATGTCAATTGTGATCTCAATTTTGTAGGCGTTGGTCCCCTCGCTGAGTTGATGAGAAATAAAAATCCACTGATGATTTGTAGCTCTATAGTTGTCCTTGTTATCTCGCCTTGGGCAGATTGTCGATCAATCCCAAAAAAAAAACCACCACTGTTACCAGTCGAATCCATTTAGTCTTCGGCTATTTATTGTAATTTGTTACATTTGAAATATTGTCGAGCAACTTCTCTAAGGATTTCAAGTGCGTTAACGTGACTCGTTATACGATGCCCTATTGAGCACATTTTACAGATTTCTTCTGCTGAGTTGCTTCTGCTATTAATTTCTATCGGCTGTTTGAATTGGTAACGATAGCTTTTGTTTTCTTAATTTTTGAACTCTGTGGGCGTGCTCTGTGGCGTCATTAGGGCTTTCGTATATGAGTAAATTACATCTATCTGTAATGAAGTGAGGAGTATATAGGTCGATTATAATGTTGGCTCGTGTTATTATGGCCCAATTCTGCTTAGTTGCATTTGTTCTTATTGATTCGCATATGATCATTATTTATCATACACTGATGCGGAAAAGAAGTGACTTAATGCAACGTTACCTCTCCGTAATTTACTTAACCTGCTCTGAACTTTCTATTTGCTGTTCGAAAGTCTGAATTAGTAGTGGTAGCTTGTTTTCCTGATTTTTCAAAACCGTCTGAGCGATGTTATTACTGTTTTTGTATGAATTTATTACGACCTAACCGGTTGAGGAGTATTCAGAGCTTATTTCGACGGACAATAGTGTTAGGGTGTGGACAGAATTTATGCAAATGGTGTAAAGATAAGTCCTATTCAAATTCTTATATTGTGGTTTTACCAGTTCCTTTCTCTCAAAGCAACCACGAGTGAAGCTTCTATCGCCATCCAATCGTGTTTTTAGATGTAAGGGTTTGATATGTATCTTCGAGCCAAAATCAGAAGCTGGTCCTTTTACCCATTGGATTCGACTATTTGCATATCATTTTCTTTAGGAAATGGCGATTTCGTATCAATGTCAATTCCCGAACAAAGAATAAACTGTTTGCGGCCAGTATTTTTGGACTTTTAATTTGCCTTGCGGTAGTTTTAGGCAAGGTAAACAAAAGTATTTGTTTCGTGGCAAATTCTTTGTTTAGTCATATCATCCGGCTACATTTGTTTTTATTTTACCAACTCAGGAATGGTCATCGTTTAGTTACAGTGGCATAATTTCCGAAAATTATAACTTTTATTCTAAAATTCTTAATTATATATATATATATATACAGGTTTTTGATAAGTTTAGAGAGAGAATAATTCTTTTATTAATTAATCAATTACTGTTTAGATACAACTCTATAAGGGGGAACTGTGTAAATATGAAATAATGTTATTATCCTAAGTTATATAACATAACTCTCTCCTTCAAGTTGACCATGAATATCCATAATTCCTAACTTGTGAAGGAAAATTTGATAAAAATCCTGACCCAAATGACTTAGTGAAAATATCGTCTAGATGAGGTTGAGCCGAAGTATAAAGTTGTAATATCCCGGGAATAATATATTATTCAAGTTATTGTGCATGTCATTTGGAGCTTTCGGGTTATTGCATTTCGAGATTCCATTTGGAGCATATTGAGTAATGTTGGTGTCTAATATTTTATTAGAGTAAATCATGTGTTATGATTCTTAATATATGATTACGAGCATTAACATATAGTATTATATGTTAATTGCATGTATATATAGTTTTTGTATGCATAAAGTAAGGATCGAAAGTCAAATATAGTGGGTGAGGTAGAGTATTCGATAGGGTGTTCGATGGGTCCAAGCGTTGGATAGTCGTCGAGAATGTTATACTGAGAAGGTGCATTTTAACCAAGTTTTCACCAAAGTTAAGAAAATTTGGGTTGTCCAGCGGATGCCCAACAATGGACAGCTGATGGACGGTCAACTCTGAGCAGTCGAATAGCACTATTTTGGTCATTTACCTTTTTTGGCCTTATATTTGTGGAATGAAAGCTAAAAAGTTACTTAACCAATATAGAAAAGGTGGAGGGGGAGTGTGGAGTGCTTCTTTGATTTATGAGCTTTACGAGTTACAATTCACTACTTCAAGAAATTGTTTTCTAAAACAAACTGGGTATTTGAGATCTTCGGAACGAGATTGTCGTTTTGGCGTAAATCTTGTTCTTTCCTTAAATTAAAATTTGGATCAACAAATAATATTATTAGAAATCAAAATAACAAAAACTTATGAGAAATTCAACCAAACTTAAATTTCTTGAAAACAAAAAATGATTAAATTATATTATTTTATTTCAAAATTTTACCATAATAGAATTACTCCAAAACATAATATTCTTTAAATTTATACTCGCCCATGCATTGAATCTATGCATTGAAACAAATATGTGCATTGAAAGGGTGCATTGAAACAAATATACGCATTCTTTAAATAATATTCATCAGTTTTGGTACAAATATATGCATTGAAACAATTATATGCATCAATAAATCTCTCTCTTATTATTTTGTTTCTTGAAGATCGGATATTACTCGTCTACTGCTGGTCACAAGAGCTTTCATGAACTGGTAGCCCAAGTATTGCCTTTACGGCTTCACCGGAGAAACGTCCACTTGTAAATATTGAAGTTGCTCTCCATGGCAACCAATGATAAGTAAATAAAAGGAAATCACTCCGAAGGACTTTACTAGCTAATGCATTTTATTGCATTTTGTTGCGGGGAAAAGATTATAGCATCGATAAACCAATAACGAATAATTTCCTACCCAAGATCTTGTGGAATGAAAGTCTGGATAATTAACCAACACTAGACAATAGAGAACAATTAAATTTAAAAAGAGAGAACACACAAGCTATACCGAGATTTCCCAAACCGAGTAAATCCTCACAAGTCTTCACTACATAACACCAATTACGGTGATGAGCTCCCTACAACAAATTCTTGTTGTAGACGTATCACCACATTCAAGTATTTCATACGATAACCGCCAAGAATACCCCCTCGCAACTTTTATTGCTCTCGATGTTTCTAGGATTTCTTGCCTCTTAGAAACCCTTTTAAGTCTTGTATTGGGCCTAATACAAGGCATAAATATGCATATACCAAAAGAACCGTAATTCAAACATGACTCAAATTACCAAATCCACAATGTCCTTCAGGTTTGAGACGCTACTGTCTGGATGTTCCCTCAAATCCGGCCGACAAAATTTCATCCAGACGTCCTTCGGGTTCTTTCCGACAGTTTTCTCCAGCTTTTCCAAACTTGATTTCGATGCAGAACTACACTCAATCTTCGCATGCCGTCGGATTTGAGCCAATCCCAAAAACTTTCAGAGCGACTCTTTTGAAAGTTATCTCATGAAAACA
Organism: Embelia ribes; assembly: GCA_001753735.1. Classification (NCBI taxonomy): domain Eukaryota; kingdom Viridiplantae; phylum Streptophyta; class Magnoliopsida; order Ericales; family Primulaceae; genus Embelia; species Embelia ribes. The sequence continues at coordinate 10,707 of MKEJ01036971.1, forward strand.
AAATGCAAGTACTTTGTCATATAAAATCAACACTGAAGGATTCTAATCTTATTTTATTTGGAAAAAGCATTTGAAGAATATGTTTCCCATACATTTCAGAAATTTGTCCCTATATGCTTTTCTGCCTCATCGCATTCGAAGTTAGAGATTAAATTTATACACAGTTTGAGAATTAACTATTATAGGAAATCCAATAAACTATAATTCGTGTATCAAATAATTTACAATCAAAAGTATACTTGTCTTGGTTTTATACGAATATTACAGTTGGAATGAAATCTTCTTTAAATACATTTTGAGAATTCACTTCTATCGGAATTCACATTTTAAAAATATATTTATGTCGTTTCGATTGGGAGAAAGCATGTATTCAATGATAGTTTTCAAATAAACTTATGATACATATTGTTACGGGCCGTTGCAGCAGTGAGAATAAAATTTGAAGTTGTAACGGCCGTTACGTTTGCTATATATTACAATACTATATCAGTTGTTACAGACCGTTATGGCCATTAGAAAAAAAAAATATTCTACTGAAAATTAGACATACGAAGAAAATTAATCATAACAATCTGAGAATGATTCATCAAATAATTCCTACAGCATGGCAAGGCACTAATTAATAGTAAACAAATTTACGATCCTCCATGCCATTCCTTTTGGATATAGAATAAATTTTCACACTTTTTTTTCTTAAGTTAATGTAAATAATTGTTATTTGTTTTAAATAAATTTGTATTGTATGAAAAAAAACTTTTATCTTTAATAACTCCAATATATGAAAACATTCAAATAAAAAAGTATGAAAGCATTAACAATGTATATTTTATCGAGACTATCAAAAAATTTTAACATGAAAGTTATAAGAAGTATATAAAACTAATGCGTGTCATTGATGATTAGATGAGTATAGTAAAGTTGAAAAAAATTTATAACTCGGCTTTCCATAACCATTACGCTATGGTTGTTACATCCAAAATCGTTATATTTGCACTGTTACAGCTACAATAGCCACCGCTTTTATTTAAGATCTTGCGCTTTACAAAACATTTAAAGTAAATAATAAAAAAAAAATCATAATTTAAGACTTGAATTTCCAATATACTTCTCGGGGTAACTTCCATCTTGATAGCGTGTATCCACTTGAAAACGTTCCTTATGACAAGTTGGAAATGAATTTTTTTAACAGGAAAATTTAATTTGATTGTTGGTTTTGATAGTTTTAGAGTAAGGATTGTTAGGTTTCACTGTTTACTATACCACTTACATATCGCGAAAACAAACTACTTATTAGGTTGTTGATTTCTCATTGAAAAAAATAACGAAAGCGGGGCTCAATCATTACCCCTTTATCCTCATCTTCGCCCAGCATAACAGGGCCTTACGTATTCGGGGGGCAGAGTGGAGCCTTGAGAATAACTGTTGAGAGGAAGATCCTTGGCCGCTTTTCATTTTTTACAGGATTCAAAACCTTTCTTCAACACAGGTGACAACGAGCGAGGCATAGGTATCAAAGATGGGAATAAGAAGCAATCTCGCCTTCCTTTATTTTTTTTCATCCTTTTTTTATACTATAGAGGGGTATAGAGAAAATTGAGCCATAGATCATAGTATTTATGTGACAAGGTTGATGTTAAATTATACTAAAGTATTTGGCTTTCAATGTTATTGTTGTTAACGCTTATATTACTTTGAGAGACATCTTTCGATCGCATAAAGTGTTAATTTGAGAAAATTCCATCGTGCAAAATAGATTTAGTAAGGATATGTTTGATTGCTGAAACTTCCTTGTATTCTGAATAACCCTATGGCAAGCCACTAAAATTAAAGCTCCAATTTTAGAAAACGATGGATGCGTTGTGAAATGAGAAACAAAAAAACACGATTTTAAATTTGCAGGGAAAACAATAAGGGGTGATATTTTTTAATGAGAAACTAACTTATGAATATGCATGAAAATTAGAAAAATACGATAGGAAAATATGTATGTAATAAATGTAAAGATGGTTATATATTTTAAACATAATCGATTTAGTAACAAAAAAAATTAGTATTACAAGAAAAAATGATTAAATATGTTTCATTTGTTGTTTATTGTGAACTTTCTAGTAGTAAAATAGTTTCCAATAAAAGTTTTGAAAGCGAAGTCAATATACACGCTAAAAAGCAAACAATAAACCTCAGATAAAAATATCTTCCCATATTTGTTCATAGGAACGTGTATGAATATATGTCACAATCACTAAGATCTTAATTTCACCAAAATAATCAATATGAAATATGAGACTAACTTTTGAAACAACCAAAAGAAAAAATAAGAAAATAAAAAAAACAAAAAGAAAGAAGAAAAAGATAAGGGATGTACCATTAATTGAAACAACAATAATAAGTTGTGTTTAGTACCTTAATTAATTTTTTGTCATTTGTATGCTGGTGGCCAATTTCCGTATCTATCTCCCATCTAGTAGATAGAGAGTATTAGTATATTCTCACGTTCACATGAACCAGCCACGGCCACGGCCACGGCCACGGCCACGTCAGCTTTTACACGTAGCAGTCCCGAGATGCTGATGTGGCTGGATCCATTTGGCTACACTGCCATCCTAGCATGCTGACGTGGCACTCGGCGGTGTTATTTATTTGTTCGTTTCATCGGACTTTATTGCTGATGCAGCATCATCAAGATTCTCATCCTCCAAGCCGTGGCAAATTTATTAATGACTTGTTTGGTTTTAGATAAAAAAAATAAAATAAAAAAGAAGGAAAATGGAAGAAAAAAGATTAGTAGATCTAACTATGGCTTGAAAACTCGGCTATTACAGTTACGAAATGATTTCGACCACCTCTCATACTGTTACGGGCCATTACAATGGCGATAATAACGGAAAAAAAAAAAGTTAAAATCATTCATGCCATTGCTTTTGAATGTATAATAAAAGGATATAAAATGTGTATTTGATATTATTTTTTCATTTAATATAAATAATTGTCATATATTTTAAATAAGTTTTTTTTAGGGTATTAAAAATAAATATTTTTTTAGAGTAGTAAAGAATTTTAACATAAAAGTTATAAAAAATATACAAAACTATTAACAATATAATTTTATGGAATAAATAATGCATGATATTAAAATTTACATGAGTAGAGCAAAATTTAAAAAAAATTGTAATTTAGTATTCCGCAATCAATACGCTACGGTTGTTACATTCCAAAACTATTACACTCCTATCGTTACCGTTGCATAGCGGTCACCATTATTTAAAACGGTAGATTTAACTTAAAATTTATACTTTCTATGCCAACAAAAGAAAAGATTTAATCTTAAAACTAGAATAATCAAATACAATCTAGATCCAAAATCAAATAAGAGAGAAAACAAGTAGAGGATGTGTAAGTGGTTTGGATTATAGATTTTAAGCAAAAATAATAGTCTTTTTCTACACTTAGAAAAAGTTCCATTCATCAAGCCTAAAAACTACTACATGTTAAAAATAGAACAGCAAATACGTACCAATTTTTAGTTGAAGAAAAGAAAAAACTCTTAACAAGGTTTTAAAACATCACCAAACGGTCAAATTATTTTCATGTGAATCTTGATCATGCTGCATCTGCAAATAACGACCGTCGATCAACCCTCGGGTACAAAGGCGCCAGGGTTGAGTACAGAGAGAGAGAGAGAGAGAGAGAGAGAGAGGAGCCCCAAGGTATAAGAAAATGCGCGTACGCATAAAAAATAAAAATATATGCAGAGACAAAAGCACTAGCGAATCCACGAGCTAATGCTGATGTGACTGATTACAAGTGGTTGGATTTCAAGAGATCACGTGCGCTTGTTGAAAAATCTGCCACGTCATACTAGCTCATGTTTAACCCTAAAACTAATCACCAAGCTGGCTCTTTTATTTATTTTATTTTATTTTATTTTTATTGAAATGCCAAACTGCTTAATTTATTGAAAATGCTTATCCATTGAAAAATATACCAAAAAGAATTTTATCCGCTTTTGATGGCACAATTTAATACTCCCTCGGTCCACGATTAATAATTTCCTTTCATATTTTTTGATTTCTAAAAATTATTATCTTGTTTTGATTTTTGTGTAATTAATCATTGAAAAATGTAAAAATATTGAAAAAATTACCCTTATAATTAATAGAACAGAAATATGACAAAAATTTGGTGGGGTTAAATTTGTCATGTTGTAGCTAAATTGATTTTTTTTTTTTTTTTTGACTTTATCTTAAACTATGTGCAAATGCAAATAGGACTATTATTTTTGAATGGAGGAAATACTATTTTTAGATGCACCAATAACTATGGATTGGAATTTATTTATTTTTAAATAGTTTAAATAATGATTTTTGGTTAGATTATATGGATAGATGTGGCATACTATTAATTTGTCTTAGGTAAGTATTAATTTCTTTCGTTTTTACATTTATGTCTAGACCTCAACTTATAGTATCCATAGTTATTGATGCATATGAAAAGTATTGGGGAAATAAGATGAGATGATATTCTTAATAACTAAATAAATAATATATGACT
>MKEJ01036973.1:0-21048 GCA_001753735.1 Embelia ribes
GGCTATGCACACCTCCATTGCGACTCGAGGGTCACAGATTCATATCTTTGAAAACAACCTCTCTGGAAATAGGGGTAAGATCTGCGTACACCATGTCCTCCCTAAGCCCACAGAGCTTTGTGTATTTTAAATTCCCATATATATTTATATATATATATATGGTCTGGTGTAATGTGGGAATTTTAGAAGCTTGCTTAGCAAAATTGTCATCATTTTATTTATATTATGAATTTATGATGGACAGCTATTGTGCTAAAAGCTGAAAATTAGCTATTTCCTTAATTTCTATGATTTAAGAATGATTGCAGTAGGATATTGTTTAGTTCATTAATCCTTATCTCAAAGGTACAAGCTGAATCCCCCTTGCTTCAGTTGGAATCCCATCTTCTTCAGTTTTGCCCTCTACACTCTCATAGTCATAGCTACTATATTTAGCATCTCACTCAATCAGCTTAAGTTTATTCTAAGCAAAGGCCTGCATTTGGTAGAATATTAGTGTCATAATGCGTAAGTACTTAACAGTGACGACGAGTTAAAAATTAATATTCTTAGTTCCCATGCCCTGTTGTCTTTGTACAAAATATTGTGATGCTATCCTGTTTATTCTTGGAACACCAAAGGATTGCACCAGCTTTTGCTTGCCACTTCATTTTCAGCGAGCGCTTTGTGCCTTCCCTTAATTATATGCGATGAGATTTGTTGCAGTTGAAACTTGGGGATAACGAGTATTCTCTGGAGGTCTCATGAAAACCTTACCTGTTTTGGATTAATAGTAAATATTATTTGATGCATTGGATTGGGCACTCAAATAAGTCTAACTATATATCAATTTGCTATAGGTTTATCCTAATTTAATGACTTATCGCTTCATTGGAAACTGTGTGGTGTTGTTTATAGCATGTCTACTTATGAACCACCCCCTNNAGAGCTTGTGTACTGTGATTGATAATTTTCCTGCGAATATGTACTATTACTTCCACATCTTTGGATACGTGCAGTAGGCATCACTTACCAAAACCCTTTCTTTATTATGAATTTTGAAGCGCAAAATTCAACTATTTGAACCTGCATTGCAAAATTGAAACCAAGTGCAAACACTGTGGACTACTTGCAATTTTAGCCTTTCTTATCCTGTGGGCTCATAAAATCGCCTAGTAGGCTCTGAGTATTCTTGTCCATTTAATGAAAAAATTGGGGTTATTTGAAGGCATGCATTCTGTCCTCCCTTTCTATTGTTTGGTCCTTGAGAGTCAGTTAAAAAAGTGGGCATCTGATAAATCTTATTTCTCTCTGTTCAATCAGATTTGACTTTTTCTTAGCCTTGCGTTTCCTAGCATTCTAGCTTGTGACTTTGTGCATCAATTTCTATGCAATGACCTCTTTTTTAGCAAAATGGGAAATAGTTAGTTGTTACACTAAGAGGGCGAGTAATTTTAGAAGGAAGGAATGTTAAGGCCTTTTTCTTTGGGTTCCATGATGCACCTTAAAGAAACATGTTTTGTGTAGAGATAAAATTGACGGTTAAAAAATGGACAACACCAGATCTTATCATTGCCTCGACTCTCATCTGTACCTTTGTGACATCCACTCCCTGAGGCTTATATTTGAGAATTTACACTGTTGGCTTGCTATTTTTTTACCAAAGTATTTCATAGTGGAAGACCTTTCGAAGAAAGTCCGGAAAGCAGACTCAGTTTTGGCAATGCAACTCCAAGAAAGTGATCACTTTCAAATTGCTCTGGTTTTCCTAGGTTAACCTCATCAAGAGCTTAGTTCCAATTTTTTGAAATTGAGTCATGGTAATCAGTGTCTTATTCAGTTGATGCTTAAGTGCATATTGAGTTGTCCCTTTGGGATAGAATATACGTTCAGCTCTTTTTGCTAGAACTGTCATCTCTTTCCAAGGGAAGCCTTCTGATAATTTAGGCTTTCCAGATTGAGCGCAATTGCCTAATATCTCTATACCAGGTACATCTTGCTAGTGCAGCTATTTATATTTTTCATTAAGTTTTTCTGTTGTCTGCTTTGACTACTGATAACAATTTTCAATGGTTGGAATCTTTCATGCAGATAGGAAATTTAGTTTCAGATGAAAACAAATGCATATGATCACTCGCTGGTTGATGCAGCTATCTATGACGAAGCAAGTTGAAGAGATTTTGTGTGGATGTTTGAGGTGATTAATGTGGAAGAGAGAAACATGGAAGATCGTGCTGATGATGAAGATGCTGAACAAAATGATGGTAGAGCAGCAAATATAGCAGGAAATTCTATGGCTCTGGATGAGGATGGGATTGCTGAGCCTGATGTTGGTATGGAGTTTGATTCTGAAAATGCTGCCAAGATTTTCTACGAGGATTACGGTAGGCATTTGGGTTTTGGTATTCGTGTCATCCAGCATCGGCGGTCCATATCCCAGGGTTCAGTTACTGCTCGGGACTTTTTGTGTGCTAGGGATGGGTTAAAAAGAAGGGTTGGCGATAGTTGTGATGCTATGTTGAGAATAGAACTGAAGGGTCAAGACAAATGGATCGTGACCAAGTTTGTTAAGGAGCATAGTCATTTGACAGTGACTTCTAGTAAGGTCCATTACCTTCGACCGCGCAGGCATTTTGTTGGTGCTGGAAAGAATGCGGATGACACTTATCAAGGGGTGGGAATTGTTCCTAGTGGTGTTACGTATGAATCACCTGATGGAAGTCATGTTCCTGCAGAAACAAATAATGGAACTAGGAATGCTCCTAATGTGGAATCAAACCCCAGTGGTGCCATGTATTTATCACCCAACGGAAACCGCGTCCCTGTGGAAACAAGTCGAGGAACTCTTTCTCGTGTGGAATTAAATCCTTGCAGTGTTATGTTTGTATCACAAAATGGAAACGGTGTTCCTGCAGGAACAATTCGTGGAACTAGGAATGCTCCTCAAGTGGAATCAAATCCTGGTGGTGTTATGCATGTATCACCAAATGGGAACCGTCTTCCTGCACAAACAAATCGTGGAACTAGAAATGCTCCCCATGTTGAGTTGAATCCTAGTAGTGTTATGTATGTATCACCGGATGGAAACCGTGTTTCTGTGGAAACAAACGTTGGAAATAAGAATGCTCCTCATGTGGAGTTGAATTCTTCTAAGAGTACTGGCGCAGTGAGCTATGTTGCTAGACCTGCTATTAGAAGGAACACTCTAGGAAAGGATGCTCAGAATCTGCTTGATTATTTTAAGAAAATGCAGGCTGAGAACCCGGGTTTTTACTATGCAATTCAACTCGATGATGATAATCGCTTGGCCAATGTATTTTGGGCGGATGCAAGATCAAGGTGTGCTTACAATCATTTCGGTGACACGGTTACCTTGGACACTATGTACCGAGTGAACCAATATAAAGTACCGTTTGCTCCATTCACAGGGGTAAACCATCACGGGCACAGAATTTTGTTTGGTTGTGCATTGCTTTCAGATGAATCCGAAGCTACTTTTATGTGGCTGATGAATGCATTTCTTGCTGCAATGAGTGATAAAGCCCCCATCTCTATCATCACAGACCAGGTCAAATCAATACAGGCAGCAGTTACACAGGTGTTTCCTGAAAGCCGCTATTGTATGAACAAGTGGGATGTCTTGAGGGAAGGCCAGGAAAAGTTGTCTCTTGTATGCAGGATGCATCCCAATTTTCAGGTAGAGCTGTATAATTGCATCAACTTGACTCAGACAATTGAAGAATTTGAATCATCATGGGAATCTATTATTGGTAAATATGATCTCAGAAGGAATGATTGGCTTCAGTCCTTATACGATGCAAGAGCACAATGGGTTCCAGTTTATTTCCGTGATTCCTTTTTTGGCATAATTTCTCCTGACCAAGTACTTCAAAGCTCCTTTTTCGATGGTTATGTGAACCAACAGACAACTTTACCTATGTTTTTCAGGCAATATGAAAGAGCTTTAGAATTTTCATTCGAAAAGGAAATTGATGCAGATTTTGACACAATTTGCACTACTCCAGTACTAAGGACACCATCTCCTATGGAAAGCCAGGCTGCAAGTCTATACACAAAGAAAATTTTTGCCAAGTTTCAAGATGAGTTAGTTGAGACCTTTGTTTATACAGCAAATAGAATTAATGGTGATGGGACTATGGGTACATACAGGGTTGCCAAATTTGAAGATGATACGAAAGCATATGTTGTCACATTAAGTGGGCCAGAAATCAGAGCGAATTGTAGCTGTCAGATGTTTGAGTACTCGGGCATCCTTTGTAGACACATTTTGACCGTTTTTACTGTCACAAATGTACTTACGCTTCCGTCTCATTATATATTGAAGCGGTGGACAAGAAATGCTAAAACTGATGAACGCATTGAATTAAATGGTCAGGAGTCATTGACTCTGAGGTACAACACTCTTTGCAGGGAAGCAATTAAATTTGCTGAACATGGGGCAATAGCTTCAGAGACCTTCAATGTGGCTATGGCTGCTCTTACGGAAGGAGGAAAAAAGGTGGTTGCTGCAAAGAGAAATGTTGCAAAACTCGTGCCACCTTGCTCACAGGTCAGTGGGCCCATTTATGATGAGAGGTCCTCTTCTTCAAATCCAGATATGACGCCGTTATTATGGCCACGACAAGATGAAACAACAAAGCTTTTTAATCTCAATGACTCTAGTACTCCTGCTCAATCTGTTGCTGATTTGAATCTCCCTCGCATGGCCCCTGTGTCTGTTCACCGTGATGATGGTCGTCCTGAGAATATGGTGAGACCCTTTCATTAGGTGGTGTCCAATGTTCACTTTGACCTCTACAAGGGAAAACGTGAATTTATCTGATTTTTGTTTAATTTTTTTCTCACATAGGTTGCCCTTCCCTGTCTCAAATCTATGACTTGGGTGATGGAAAACAAGAATTCAGCACCTGTGAATAGAGTTGCTGTTATCAATTTGAAGGTATCTTAGGCTTTCATGCATTTTTCCTGTTATGATTCCTTTGCTTATCGCTTAATTACCAAACCTTTATTGTTTCCATTGCACGGAATTCTTTAAGGAGTTGTTATTTGAATTTATTTTCTTTGGAAAATCTTTAGTGACAGTTGCACAGTAATGATCCTGAGTGGTACTACTAATTTGGAGGTGTGATTTATTGCTCTCACATAATCAACCATTTTAGGTTGAGTGTCAAGTGAACTTGGGGTGATTTCATTAGCTCGCTCTAGGTCCACGTAGCCTAATGGACAAAGCGTGGGCCGAACTGAATAGTCTGTAGTAATTTGGTCCTTTCAATTGTTCAAGGAGTTCTTTATTTATTTTATTTTCCATTTTGTTTCTGATCGGGAAGTGCAATGTGGCTAAGATTATTAATTGCAAGTATATATGGTGCTCGTTATTTGTGATTGTGATAGCAAGCGATTCGTTGGAATGGAATGATGGACTTTGTTGCTAAATATTGTTGGGAGATGCTCCTTTATTAAGAACATCTTTTAAATTGTGTTGCATAAATTTGTCTTCTGTATTTCCTGGTTACAAATGCATCCAACTCTTTGTGCATCTTTACGCATTTGTTTCCAAATTTAAGTGAAGGAAAATGATTAATTTGGTCATTCATCGTCTGTCCTAAGTTAGTTGGTCTACAGAAAAAAGATTCAGCGGTTTTTAATCTATTATGATAGCCTTATTCCAAGAACTTAATCATTGATATTGCTACTTGCAGTTGCAAGATTATAGCAGGTCAACGCCTGGAGAGTCAGAGATTAAATTTCAGCTTTCAAAGGTCACCCTGGAGCCCATGTTAAAATCTATGGGTTACATAAGTGATCAGCTGTCTACAGCTAATAAAATTGCTGTCATAAATCTGAAGGTAGGTACAATTCCTACATTCTCCTCCCTCCCCCCCCCACAATTTAATTCCTATATCATTTGGTTGTTCCTTATTGGATACGTAGTTTTTGTATTAAAGAAACTGCCAAAAGGGGATACAACTCGTACCCAATACTACTAATCAAGGGCCAAATGAAACAAGTCTAAGAAATTGTAAAAGACGTTAAAAGGAGTCAATTAGGACTTATGAGGCAAAAAAGGGGCAAGTGAAAGGTTTTCCTTTCAAATAAAGTAGTGGGTTTCCTTGGAATACCCTACTAGTCGGCTATGAGGAATCACTACGGAGTAACTTTCTATTACCTAAACCCTGTTGTCTAAGTGGTGAGCATACCACTTTCCAGGCCCTATACTTCGTAAAAATTGTGTTGTACCGCAGAAAGAATCATAGAATGGAAAACATTTCCACTAATGGCAGCAGCTCCTGCTAAAGCAATTGTGACGGCCTCAGTACTTGATAGGAATGGAGAGAAGAGAAACCTGCTCCTTGGGTACCTGTATTACGTTTCATTGGCAGACTTGTTAATGTATTAGCCACAAGGTTTTAAATGCTCAGCAGAAACGTAACGGTTTCGACCACCGCCAATACCATTATGGGCCGACATATTTGTGCGAATGAAATTTGAAGCCGTATCGGCCGCCACCACTGTTGTATCGTCTGGCCTTTATGATCATAAAAAAAAATTAAATCTTACAATAAATATCAATTGCCACTAACAACAATTGGAAAACAAGCACAACATTGAATTAATAAATGAAAGTCATAAAAATTTCTTCTAAATTATAAAGATTGTAATTCCATGGTATAAATAAATCGTGACAGTGCAGTTTAGATGAGTCGAGCAAAGTTGAAAAAAAATTCGCAGCTCCGATTTCCACAACCATTGCGCTATGGCCATTATACTCCGAAACCGTTACACCGACACTGTTACAGTTATAGCAGCCGCCATTGTATTTGAAACACTGATTAGACATGATTGTTGGTGCCAGGACAGTTGTATTATGTTTCATTGGCTGTTATTGTACTGGACTTGATTATTGTTGCCAGAATTATCCTCTTGCACTTTCAATTAATTATTACCACTATTTATTAATCTCATGTATATGGTCTTCCATTTCTTCTTAGCTTCAAGATACCGAGACAATTTCAGGAGCATCAGAGGTCAAGTTTCAGGTGTCAAGGGATACGTTAGGTGCAATGTTAAGATCCATGGCTTATATTCGTGAGCAACTCTCAAGTGTGGTAAGCTTGTCTGTGTTCCTGCCATAAAGTAGTGGGCCATGCAATTACCAAGCGTGTTTTTAACCATTTTTGTTATAATTTTAAGGAGAAATGTCATACCCACGCATTAAATGTCCGTAATTCGAAAAGTTACCATAAATTCCGATACCTGACCTTGTTCTTATTGAAAGCTAAGGTCAGGATTTGCACTCTGCCACACAACTAATAAGCACTCAACTTCACTAGCAGTAATATGTAAATTCTTTTGGACGATGCAGTAGGACTCCTTTTGAAAGCTTAGGTGGCTTTGGTTTTGCTTCCAATTTTTTTTTCCTCAAAGTTTCTGATTCAGTGAAAGAATAAACAAGGCAGCATCCTTAGTTCAGTAACATGTTGCCAATAGTATTAATGTTTGTGTTGTCAGTTATGCACAATTATCCACTGAATTCATGACTGCTCGAGTTCACACATACTTGGGATAGGAAAAAGATCTTTGAATTTATTGTTCAATGGGGCTTTGGTTGCCTCTTGTCAGGTCTCCAATTTCCTTGACCTTCAGTTGGTTGTCAACCCCCATACATAATCTTAGGACTTCACGGAGTCCTGTGTTTTTCACCTGGGACTGGTCAAGGCCTGCTGCAATGTTATTATACCGTATACATAATTTAATTATTTGATAAAATGCCATTGAGTGATTTAGCATAGCGAGGGCTTTGAACAACTAATAATTGATCATGATTGGGTGTTTCTTGAAAAGAACCTGCTATTGTATAAAAATGTATCCCTTCAGTATCAAGATAAAACAAATGAAAATACATTTCTTTATATAAGCACATGTAAATAGATACTGTCTGTGTTCATATCCAGTACAAATATTCATGGCAAATCTGATATATTGTTACTGCTTGCATTTGCTTCTTGATATCCTTTTCTGGATATGGAACTTTTGTTTCGGCAGGCTGAACCACAATCGGGGACTCCATCGAAAAAGCAGCGCAAGTAGAGTTGCACACCTTTTGTCCCCGCTTCATGTACAGTATCCAGTTCATCACTCACAGTTCATAAATGGTTGTTATTTTTGGTATTGAGTTGCCTAGAATACCTAACTTCTCCATCTAAACCTAGTTCTTACAAGTTTGTAAATCTACTTATAAAAAATCAGGAACTGGGTAATCTGAGAGTTTAATTTCTAGGTACAAGTCATTTGAATGGTTGAGGAGTTCATTGTATGCTTTTCTTTAGGTTGTATTTTTCTTCTCTTTTTTGGTAGGAAAGATATTCGAGGGAAGATTTCAAAAAAAGAGATGTTCGAGGGAAGGAGAATATTCTTGTCCATGATTTTTATAGGTTTACTTTGTAGGGAAAATGTTTTAAGAGTTGTGATTGTGTTTGTCTGCACCGCAGTTGTATATTTTTGTGATGCATATTCTTATAATCAATTTGAAAAGAGCCAGTAGGAGAATAAGCTTTGGCAAAACGTGCATTGATATTTTTCTTTTCTGTTTGCAGTCACGTTCCATTTTGTTTCAATTTTTATGGTTTGCTATTCTTACAAGGTTGTCGGGATATAAATCAATCAATACACCTCAGGTGGTAGCCTGCGGCTCAGCTGGTTGGTTATTGAATACAATTAACTTCACAAATTTCAATTTCAATTTCAGCTTTTATCGAGTGCTGACGACTTCACAATCTCAATTTCGTAATTCAGCTTCATTGACAACTGCAAACAGATTATATTTATATGTTTGAAACACTATGCTTGAGAAACCATGGATTGCTGCAGACAGGCAATTCCGAATAGAAACCACTTCAGAGAACGCAAAAGAAAGCAAACAAGCAGAAATGCATATATGTCTGAAGCTCCCGGCATTTGACTCCCGGAACAAGGAAGAGACTGCCAAAACATCCCAAAGCCGCAAAAGCTATAATTGCAACATAGAAATGAAATGACAAACCACACTGCAGCAGTTCTAGCCTTAATATTTGTCCAAATGAACAATGCGCAAAACTGTATTCAAGTAATTGGAGACTAAAGAGAAACAAAATACTGGATTACAATGCTAAGCTCAGAAAACTAATTTACAGCAACATAATCTGATTAACTGGTACGTTTGCCACAAACCAGACTTTCTTATCGCATATTCTATTAATTTTTTTTAAAACACATCTGAATAATTGAGGAAGTTCACGAGCAACAGCAGCTGAAAAAACTTCATCAATAGATAGTATGTCAATCCAAACCCAATTTCTTACTCAACAGGAAGGCCATGGATACAAATTTTGTGCCTGCTCCTTCGTAAAGCCACTTACAAACTCCTGTAGTCAATCACAGTAACTTCATCGTCTGGCGCATCGAGGTCTTGATAACTGCATCATTAACATGCGAATTAGGTTTGCCTACAACGTTTACCAAGAAAAAGGGGAAAAGGGAACATAATAAACGGACACAACTCACAAAACAGAATGAACGAAAAATGTAGAGTTATGTGACACACAACCATCGTCACCGCCGACGTCGTCGGCTTCCAAGCCTTAAACTCCCAATAAATTGGGATCAGCTAAATAGAGCCATAATAAAATGTCACGTTTGGTCGTTTATAAAAATATGTAAACGTCACCCATATCTATCCAAAGCAAATTGCTCATCTATTTTTACCATGCCCATATCATTCTCTATCACTTTCATCCATATAGTCAAAAGGCCTACTTCTATCTCTTATTATTGTTCTTACATCAAAGACTCGCACTTCTTACGGTCCTGTAAAACTTTCCTTTTAATCATAAGTGCATATTTCAAGAATATATAAAATCCGAGAAGCACTTATCTGCTTCATCCATTCTGTCTAGTACTATGATTAACCTCTCTTTTTATCCCACCATTTTGGGCAAGTGGATCCTATATAACAGAAATGATCAGTCTGTGGTACTGCCTCTCTATCTAATTTAACTACAATTAGGCCCACTATATGTCGTCTATTGAAATTGCACTCCATGCATTCTGTTTCTACTCAACCTAAAACCGTGTGACTCTAAAGTGTATCTCCATAGTTCTAGTTTTTCATTTATGCCCTCTCTGGTCTTATCAACTAAAACTATACCATCAGCAAATAACATATATATGGCACTTCGGTTTGGATGTATCTAGTAAGCTCGTCCATTACTATTATAAATATGAGAGGGTCTAATCTTGAGCCTTGATGCAAATCAATCATAATAAGGAAGTTAGCTGATATGTCACCACACATTTTGATATTGATAGTTGCACCTTCATACATGTCATTGATTACGTGTGAAATAGTTGCTAATTATTGAACTTTCAGAAGGCACTCATGCTCTGTATTTTATGGAGATGTATTTGTTATGACGTGGTCATCTGCCAAGTTTTGTCATTTTCAAATTTTAGGAAACTAAAAAATCATATTTGTCAAGTTCTGGAAAATTCAGTTGCATGTGTCTTTTTTACTGAAGAAAAATAAAGTTAAATTTCTTCAAATTTTGAATGTAATAGGTGTTGGTGTATGCTAATATACATTTGAAGTGCTTTAGTGACGAGGGGGAGATAGGCCCTATTAAAAGTTTGTTGGGGTTAAGGAGTATAGTCATTTTTAAGGAAACTGAGGATTGGGTTTTTGTTGCCTTTTGGCATTGATTATAAAAAATTATATGTATCAAATTAAATGGGTGACAATATACGACAAATGTTGTCGAACAAAAAGAAATAAGCGACAAGTTACCAATTATATGATATATACTCCTAGTCGTCGATATGCAAAGGTAGCTAATTTAATTGTCAGATGGAACTCCTGCTCTTATGTGCTAATGATGTATTTGTTATGATTTTGTAATTGGTAAGTTTTGTCATTTTTAGGAGAGTATGGATACAACCAATTAATCCATCCCAAGATCATAACGCATAAAAGCGCATTTAGATGTGCATAGTCTAAACGAAAATAAGCAAAACACAAAAATAATGTGCATGAAGAAAATAAAGACCATGATATTTTTTTAAAGAAATTCACCCATTTTCTAGGATTACATTCTCTAATTATGTCATTATAATAAATTGTCACAGTTACAATAAAATAATACCCACCATGCTTTATGAAAAATTCCCCAATTTTTCAAACATGTGAAACCACTAACACTTGAGGAATTTTGATTCAAGAGAATTTCTCCTACCCAATAACATATTCATTGGAACCACCCATCATCTTATTAGGATTTTTGCCAATCAAGAATCCTAGGAATATCGCTTGAAATAGTTCTACTATACTCTTATCTTCAAGATCAAGGGGATCGAGTATAAGAGAAAGATCCCTCATGCCATGAGAATCTAAGAGAATACACTCACAACCTCCATCTAGGTGAAGAATAAGAAACCCAACCCCTCCACCATTAAGCAAAACCTCCCCAGGGGAAAACCCTCTTGTTTCTCATATATATAAAGTAGCCCTAGTCATGCTTATATAGACATAAGAGTCTTCTAACTTGGCTAGAAAACAAATTCTAATCAAATTCTGAGTCAAAATATAACATAAATCGTCTTTGACCAAAATAACATATGGTAATCTATCCCTAGCCTGAAATCATAATCCATCGCTAAAGCTTGAAAGTGACTTTCAGCTTATTTTGATTTCAAAATTGCCCAAAAGTATTCACGAAACTTTTCGTTATTGATTCCAACTCCAAAACTTCACGTGCACTCGGATATGAGTCAAAATTTAAACATTAACTTAGAAGTTACCAATTGTGAGAATTGTAATTTCAGCGATGAATATGAAATAATTGGTTATTATTATATTTTTGGGGCAACTGCCACTTTACGTGCAATCAAAACTCGTATATTATGATATGAATTTCAAAACTAGTGAGATATTGTTGATTTTGAATTTCAACAAAATAGAAATCTCAAATCTCTTGAACTTTCTGTTACTTTCGTTTTAATAGCGACAAGTAGTTGCATAATTTTTTGACGAGTGATCATTTAACTTTTAGACACATGTCCACCATAATTTTAGCAATTAAAATCTAGGAAAGAAAATATTTCCATGAATAAGGTAATCACATCCATATATATATGTATGTAAGTACAAACAGATCACCATTAATCTTTAAAATATTTTCATAAATAGATCCCACCAAAATCAAAACTATCGTGATAGAAAAAAAAATTCCTAAAAAAAAATTATTATAGTGTGAATGATATCAAACTTGAAATCATAAAATATATTATGAAAAAAAAAATAGAGCATGTCCTATAATTGTTTTATGAAAATTTTTTATGAAAAATCATAACTAATAAAACTTATGAAAATAAAATTAGACCAAACCTAAATTCCTTGAAAATAATTATTAAATTATATAATTTTATATAAAAAATTACATTATTACAGTACGACTACCAAAAAACCGGAATCATAAAATAAAGAATAAAAAAATCAAAATAAAAGATGTCATATATTTTTTTAATAAAATCATGAAAAAAAAAAAACTAATAAAACTTATGGGAATAGAATTCCACCAATTATAAGTTTCATGAAGATAAAAAATGATTAAATTATATTATTTTATTCAAAAAAATTATCATAATAAAAATTCTCTAAATCTAATCTTCTTTAAAATATATAAGCAAATAACTATAACACAAATACAAAAACTGACTCTATGTACTGGAACAAAAAGATAAAAACTATACTTTAAAAAAGGATGAAAAATTATTCATGTTGTAGAATTCTATAAAATTTTCCATGGTACTATTATTTATTTATTTATTCTAAAGGTTTACATAATTAATTGACAAGTACTCTATTATTTGTAAATTTTTAGAAAATAGATTTATCAGAACATAAATCCATTAAATCTAAATTTATTAAAAAAATGAAACTTATTAGAATTATGTTATATTATTTGTAAATATTACTATAAAATAATTCCTCTAAACCTAATTTTTTTTATAGCATATACAAACAAGCTCTAAATATGTATTAAAACTGATTTTGCGTATTGGAGCAATATAAATTTTATTTGAAAATATTATCAAAATAGAATTCCTCTAAACCTAATAAAATATTATATTATAGCATATACCAAAACCAATTATATGAATTAGAACAAAATGATGAAAATTATAATTTAAGAAAAAAAGATGTAAAATTTTTGTAAAATTATGTCTTTATTATGTCAATGTCAGTTTACGGGTAAAATAATAATTAAAAATTATTATGTAATTGATATATGTTAAATCTATAAATTTGAGTAAAATATGTATGGTAAGTATATATATATATATATTTTTATTTAAAAAGTAGAAATGAAAAGTATAATACCACTATATATAATAAATAATCCAAAACAAATAAAACTAAAAAACAATACAAAAAAAGGGTGAAAAACAAAACAATATCATAAACAATTATATCTAGCAATTTGTTTAAAAAAAAATATTACATACTAACCGTGTAACGTGCGGGCTACATACTAGTAATAACAAACGTCGTTAAAGGGATGGCCACCCACGACACACGAGAAGATGTTTGTCACAACAAGATGTTATCGATAGAAATTCAGTATGAAGTAACCCAAAAAATAGGTGAATGACATAAGATATCTGCAGTGACCTATGCTAAATAACTATCAATTGCTATATTGTCAAGATGAAACTACCATTCTTTAGTGGATAAATAAATTTGTGTCTTTTTCAAATTTTGACACATGAGCTAATGAAGCTCAACATTCCACATTACCAAAATCAATTGAAGTTGGGTTTATAATTTTCTTTTCAATTTTAACAAGTAATTTTGAAAATATTGCCATTATTTTCAAGTTCGTTTATGTACATACGTCATGAAATTTAGCGTAATTTTGGAAAGTGAAGCAGCTAATAGATAGAGAGGCTAAAGTGAAACTAAACCGTTTCGGGTGACAAATGAAATGTATCCTTAAATTTTAAACTGAGCGCTAATTTTTTTTCTCATTAATTACTAGTACTAAATAATAATTTAATTTTCAAATTTTCTCTTTACTGATTTGGAGCACCTCACATTTTTCGTCTAATGTGAGAAAACAGACAAAATAAACGGTTTCAAGTCCGTTTTGTTTTGAGGCTTATGACCAAATTCATTTTTGGCTTTTATTACTTCAATATATTTCTCATTTCAATTTTTTTTTCTTTCCTATTCTTATTAATCACAAATACTTATCAAAAAATATTTAGATAATAATTGCCAAAAAAAAAAAATACTAATTTCGAAAATAATAATCTAGCAAATGAAAAAAATGAGAAAAAGTCCCTTGTATTAAAAAAATTGCGAAGTTGTAATCATGAGAGCGAATGGAGTGTGCATATAGCGTTTTCACTGAAACATGCCAAGTGTGAAGCAAAAGACAAGAGAGCATTAGCTATATTATAAATAAAAAATAAATAAATATATATATATATATATATATATAACTCTACTATAAAACTATCAAACCCATTATATATATATATATTTTCCAAATCTATCCTTTCAAAACCCATATAATTATATTAAAATTTCAGTCACTTAAAGGCTAAAAAATAATAAGTAACTTGTTAAATAGAGGATCATTAATATTTTAACTATCTTACTCTATTAACAAAATGTCATATATTAAAATTAAAATTTATTTTGGAGCCTATTATATTTTTTAAATAAAGATGAGTGGCCTAATGTAAGTCATAAATTTTCTTTACAAACATTCAATTATTGTCTGGTTTTTTTTTAATCTCTTTAAAATAAAAAATGGCTGTATAGTTTTTGAAAATTCATATTTTATGGACGTGCATGGAAAAAGAAATTAATTATGAACAAATTCCCACAAATTCATCACAAAAAACATAAAATTTGGGGATCGAAGCATTGAGACAATTATCTTCCTGATCGATAAAGAACATGATCCACATAATTTTTTTTGTTTCTTTACGTTATTTGTACAATTAATGATAATTATTTTTTAAGTTACTTATTTATTTTATATCCATAATTGTTTCAAAAGAATTTTTAAGTCAGTAACAATAAAATAATAGAGATAGTCATTATATTTTTGCTATAACGGGGATTAAAGTTACAAGTTGAAACATGAAGACGAAACTAACTATTTTTTCTATTCAAAAATTTAGAAAATAGATTAATTATGACTATATTGAGAAAGACACCACATGCGATGCAGTTGTGATTTTTCTGTCAGTACGTAGAAAAAGTTTGCCATTGGGGATCACTCAACATCAATATTACTGCCCTGAATGCGAAGGATCCACTCAGAAAGCTCAGTCTCTAAAGGTTAGTTAAACTTCGCCTTTCTATTTTTCTCTTCTACTTTTAATTTGATATTTCCAAAGAAACTTTTGCCCTAGTCATTTTTTTTTTCATCTCCTATATATTGCTTACTTTCAGTGTAAAGCTCATGATAAAATTTTATTATTTCTGCATCCCTTAATTCTTTTAAATTCTGAATAACATTAATGAGGTTTCACTTATGATATCTTTATTATGAATCTTGGTTACCGAAGAAAAAAAAATTATATTTATGATAATTAAACTAATTTAACTGAAGAATTAGACTCTCTTTGGATCAAGTGTGTAAAATAATTGTTTTCTTTTTGATAATTTTGATCTCTAAAAGTTTTAAATGCATGTTTTATTCTTCTAATGAAGTGTGTTTCTTTCCCCTCAAATAATTTATTCTTCCATCATTGAGAATTAATTGCAGGTTAAGTCTTAATTATGGTTTGCGAAATGGCATTTCAGCGCACCGCATCTGATTCCTGCATTGGAAACAAAAATGTTCCGAAAACCACTCTTCATCGCGCCGCATCTGATTCCAATATAGTCTATAAAAAAGGAAACAACTCAATTTTGAGTAATTTCTCAAAATCCGTGACAAACCCTTCGAAGCTAACTTTGGTATCATCGTTTCCTAACAACGGTCGTTCCAAATTCAATCACCCGAAAGTAGGCTTGGCAATCTTAATTTCATCGAAGGAGATTCAGGAGAAACCACTTGTTCACAACTTCCAACATTCCAAGATGGACAAAATAGTTTTAAGATCACAAATGATAAACATAATCAAGTCGGGTAAGTTTTCGGATCTTTTGGTAGAGGAAAACCGATGGTATTTTCAACCGACTTACAAAATTTCATCCTCTTTTTGCAGCTGTTTGCCCCTTCAAATATTTCTTAGGAACATGTTTCTTATGCAAAAAGAACCTCGAATTTGCGGTCAGTGTGTACATACTCAAGTAAGTGTTTTCATTAAAAATCACTATCTTGTCATGAAAATCCTAGGTTGTCGTCGTAGAAGCAAAGGTGACAAAGATGAAAGTATTTTTACAAGTCATTTTGGTGCTTTTAGTGACAGAAAAATTATTTTGGTCGCTAAAGGTAGATTCTTTAGAGTACAATGTAACAGTATCTTTAGACTTAGTAATAATTTTTATCACCAAAACACTGAATCATTCTAATCCTTTTATATTTGTTTTAATTTTTATGTGCTATCATTTGATTATTTATAGAGGTGAGTCATCCTATTGCTCCGTCTCTTGTTGCGGAAAGGCCCTTTTCATAGACATTTGTGCGCAAGTAGCTGCAGCTGAGAACTCTAAGAACGAGAGCACCCCAAAATTGAACAACGGATCTATCTTTTTTATACATGGTGCTTGAGAAATTATGTAAAGTTTGAAGAATAATACATTGTGACATTTTAGATGTGATAATCAGAATGTAGTATTATGGATATCTTTGTTAAGCTAAAGTTGTTTTCTTTTTGTAATGTTTAAGAACCTTGTCAAGCTAGATTTTAATAATTATTAGAAACTCTTTGATTTTCTTGCTGCTACATTTGCTTAATTAAGTAGCATTTTACTTTTTTGGTGAATGCGAACTAAATTTTCAATTTTGTGAAGAAAGTTTTTGGTGAATGTGAAATCAACTATGTGATGCCTAGATGGGACTATATCTGTGCTCGAAATGCTTTTATTGAAGTTTTAGATATATCGACTCTCTATTATGAGCTTGACGTAGATAATAATAAATTACCATTTTTTTTAGTTCTTCGGAAGACACAAAACAGTCAAAAAAAATTCTAAGATTGCAGTAACATCGCGACAAGAATGATAAAGATCTACACGTGCTAGATTCAATGGTTTAAAGACACTATAGTTTTTAGCACGTCAAAAATTATTCTTTTGTTGCTACCAAGTTATAACGAATGGCAACAGTTATATCGATATATGTCGTTAACGTTAAGTTTGTTGCCCGAGTTAATTTACCAAAGATGTTGTCATTGACAAAGTCCGATTACCAATTGATAATTATGCATCTATCATGCAAATACCCTTTTCGATATTGTGGGTTTTGTTTCGTGAAAAGAAGCTTCTTTTCTCTTTGCTCATCATTTATATATTTAGTGTAGCTACACCTTACTACTTACCATTTCTGTTTTTTGTTCTATGTGCTTACTGTTATTTACATTGCTTTTTTACAATAACTTTATTTGATTTCTATTCTAGAAAAGGTTGTAGAAAAATTAATATTAAGGGTCAGTGTGTTTACGATGGCCTAAAGCATTAAAGCTTTTTAGCATATCAAAATTTCTGCGGAAATTCGTGACATAATAAAAATAATTATCGTTGGAAAGTATGAAATAGAAAGCTCTTACTAATATATTTTTTTAGCTCTGTTGTACTTGTTTTTACTATTACTAATTAACATCAAACTTAAGAGGGTTTGTTTTTTTTAGTTCTTCATAAAGACATTTACTGTAGAAAAATTTGTTTTATGCGTTTTGGCACTTTGATTTACAATTGGTAATTGTTAAAAATAATATTGTACATCCCATATTGAGCAATAATAATCTTAATCACTTTTATATAATTACACAAGCGTGAGTTGTATGCGTATAATTGTTGTAATTATAAATTTAATTATACTTCTAAGTTATTAATTAATGTTGTCCTATTATTGATTATAATTATTATCAAACTCGAGAGGCCTTTTGATTTCATTTACTCTTCGTAACACAAATACATTTACAATTTGATTGTATTTCAGTAAAATTAATTCTCATCTAAAATTATAACTATTTCATTTTTTAAAAATAATAAAAGCAGTAACAAAGCCCAAATTTAAAGTTTTGGGTGCTTGCTGAGCTGGGCAAGTGTTGCTGTTCCTATGGATTTTGTAATAATGACAAAAAAAATTTAGTCTCTATCTCTATCTCTCTCTCTCCCCGTCTGTTTTTTTCTGGTGGATAATTACATAAATAAATCCGCATAGTTTCAACAAAAGTTCATTTGGTTACATAATATTTCTTTAGCATTAATAATACAAATAATTGAAGGTTTTTAACATTACAAAAGGGGTAAATTCCAATTTATACCTTATCCTTTAAGTATCATCTCAATTTACCCGCTTATCCTATAACTTGTATCAATAGTTAACATCATTTCTCAAAAACTCGTTATTATCTCTTGAAAAAGATGCATGAAAGGGAGTATGCTATTTTAATCAGTTATCTTATAATTAAAGTGAGAATTTAAAACATTTGGTACAATTTGTCGAGAAAACCTTAGAATTTTGTTTGGGACCATGGGCATATATCAATTGAAATCTTCGTAACCTGTGAGTTTCACCCAACATGTAACCCCTTTAATGTTTCTCTTCAAACAAATTATAAACAATGTTAATTATTAAGTTAAATTGATTAATGAAATAAAATAATATAGAGTAAATTGAAACAAGTTATTATATATAGAATAATGTGAACGACACTAAAAGGATGGGGTATTTGGAATTTCTTGTATAAACATATTGTTAAATGATCAGCCAAATATGTTACCTTTTTTTTTTTTTTAACAACTTAAGAACCAAGTTCCACACCTTCATAAATTTAGGGATTATTAGTGCTACAATCAAAATTAGGGAGACCAAAGATAAATTTTGTCAAACAATAGGTACCATTTATGTAGTTCTTTTGCAAGTGGAACCCATGCATCATCAAACACGCGCCCAATCCCAAGCCCTATCCACTAAGAGAGAATTGTTTTTTTCCAACTTTGCTTTTATTAAAAACTCAATATTTAAGTTTGAGATTATTTATTTTATTTTAAAAAATTTCAAAGTTTTAAGTTGGATCCAATACAGTTATTGGCTTGTTTGGTGCTAATTTATAAGCTCCAGTTTTTCAAGTTTTTGCTTAACAGCTAGCCATTATTTAGTTGCTAAATTTTTTAGCTGGCTGTATCTAATCAAATTTTTTTTTACAATAAAATGAAATTAAATTAACTTATTTAGAACAAACAAAAATTTGAAGCGTTACTTTTAGAGCTAGAGGGTAGACTGTCATTTTCTTCAACCGTTGCTTGTCTTCTTCTTTCAACTAGCTCACACTATACATGCAACTCTTTCATAGCCTTATCTCCTTTTCTAGGCCTATATAAACATATATATATATATATATATATATATATATATATATCTCCCACTTTGGAGATGTATAACTATTCTAGCCATTGTTGTTTATTAAACAAGGTCTAGTCTCTATTTTTATTCGACCCCCACATTTGTTTAGTAATTAAATATTTAAGCACCAACAAAACTAAGCATTTTTAGCACATTTTTGGGTCCTTTATATGCATGTTTGGTTTCAAACGAGAATGTTTCACGTTTTATTTTGAACTAACTAATTCATGTTTGGACCCAAATGTGTCTTCTTTTTTCTTGTATGCAAATTTATGGTGTAAATTCGATTTTTTGCTTCCTCATTTTCCTTTATTTAAGTGTATGTAGTTGCTTTGTAAGTACATTTTTGGGTCCTTTATTTGCATGTTTGGCTCTAAACAAAAAATTTATTTGTTTCAAAATTATGGACCAAACAATTCAGGTTTTTTAACCCAATGTCCCTTGGTTTTTTTCCTTTTGTGCAAGTTAAATAGATTTATTTTATTATATTGTTGTTGTTATTATTATTATTATTATTAATCAGTTACTGTAATATTTTTTGTGCAAGTTAAACAAGGTGAAATTTCAATTTATTTTTTATTTCTCATTTTCCTTTACTAAAAGATTTGTAGTAGCTTTACCAAGAAGAAGTGTTTTTAGTTCATTTTTGGGTCCTTAAATTGCATGTTTAATTTGGTTTAAACACTAATTTTTTTGTCTCGAAATGAACCAAAAATAAAAAATACATGTTTTTGAACCCAAATGCCTTTTTTTTTGTGTGCAAATTTGAATAGTTTTGAGTTCATTTTGGTTTAATTATTAGCCACTAACTATTTTTTGATGGCTTTGTTAAGATGAGTTATCTCTTTTCCATATCCATTGGGGAAAAGGTTAATCTATCAGCTTACATGTAATTGACACGTTGTAATAAACATACTTTATCACTTATTTATTTTAAAGTTAATTTTGTTTAATTTCTTTCCCGTTTGTAGCCGCTTTTTTGTTTACATCATTATAATTAATTAACTTTTTTATTCACTTATTGCAGAGAAAAAATAATCATGGACAACGAGAAAAAGAATGCTCAGAGACTATCATCAGTAACTGCCATCTTTTCTAACTTTTACACTGTTTTAATTTCATCGAGATCCAATCGTTAACTCGAATCATTCGATTCAAAAGCAGTTATTTCTCGTGAAAAAACATGAATTTAATGATTTTGAAAAATCAAAGACAAAAAAAATCACCCCTAAAGAAGCTAAACCACAAGCCCAAGCTAGTGAGTCAGCTTCCGATGCAAGCAAATTTGGGATAGTGGACTTCTCCATGTCATTCGAGCATTTGGATACGCTGGTGGGTGGTCGATTAAGGGAAATGTGGTTTGAAAATGAAAAAAATGAAAACTGTACGTCTAAAAAAGCCCTATCGCCGCAATGCAAATCTAGAGTTGACCGTAAGAGTGCATTTTCGGTTGGTTTTCACATTGTTACCCAAATATTTCGAA
>MKEJ01036978.1:0-16348 GCA_001753735.1 Embelia ribes
TTTATTTATTTATTTTTATGATACACTGTACAGTTGTAACTATTAAAAAAAGTTCTTCTGGACCACAGGTAGTGCAGTAGTGCTTTAAGTTAAAACTCTCTAAGTTGAGCTTATATCATTTTTGTTAATTCTTTTAAGTGCATCCTAATATCTGGCTGCAAATCAATTAGAGCACATCTGTCTGCGAAATATGCTGTAAAGGCCAAAAAAATAAAATAAAAAAATAACACGAGCATTCATAGACAAAAATTCATATAATTAGTATCTAAAATTAATAATATTCCCCGAAACGAACTTCTCCCGATATGAATAATACATAACCCAATAATTCTAACTCATCTCGAGCGATATACTCTTATTTTTCGTCATCATCATTAAAAGTCCTTGAGAACCTTGCGGACCTGTTCGAGCGTCACGAACAGCACCACGGTGAAAGGACCCTGCCTCGATATCGTAGGAATAAAACCCTTGTAAAGAGCCATTGGGCCCTCGGCTCTGATAGTCTTCACAGCGCAATCGAGGGCCCCATTATAAGGCGGCGCCATTCCAGGCTCCACCCTCATATTCATAACCCTAGTCTTAATCACATCCACTGGGTTCGACGCAACTGCCGCCACGAACCCGGCCGCAAAGCTGGCCGTCACGTGGGTCCCGAGCCCGTCCTTCATCAACCCCTTCTCCAAGAATCGCCTCCTTTGCCTGGTCATACGACGCCAGCTGCGATGCCGTCACGATCATCGCCCGGTTCACTGTGAGCCCCGACCCGCCCCACAGGCTTGCGACCCCTTCCTGCCTTGACATACGTGCGATCGCGTCCACCACGCTCATGTAGTTACGTCTTTCACAAGCCGGAAGCCGCCCGTCTGCCTGCATACGCACCATGGCCACGTCAGCAGGGTTGCCCGAAGCGGCACCGATCCCTCCGGCAACCAACCCGGCAGCAATCTTGCTCAACAACGGCAGGGATCCGGTGACCGGGTCGGACAATTTCTCTTTGAAAACTTCATACAGGCCCATACGGGTGGTGGAGTAGAGGGCCTGCCGGAGCACGGTGGCGGAGACGCCGGAGAACAGTGCGGCAACGCCTTCGGTCTTAAAAATTTTCACCCCAACCGAGACGGGCCCGACCTTAGGCGGCGGTGGAACACGGAATGCAGCTGTAGGAGCCACGGTGGCGCCTCCGCCGTGGAAGGCGAGGGCAGGGCGGAGTTGGAGATTGATGTTAGGGTTAGGGGCCGGGGTTTCGCCCTGGAGCTGCATTCGGACTTTTATTAGGTCGAGCGGGTGCGTCGAGCAACCCGCAATTACCGAGGCGATACCGCCCTTTGATGAAACTTTTGCACCCATAGCTAGATTAGAATAACTCGGACAAAATTGGTTTTAATTACGAGGATAATAAAATTAAAGAATTGGATATATATTTTTTTTGGAGGGGGGGTTTTGTTATGACAAGTTGGAGTTGGAGTTAATTTTATATAGGTGGTGGGAATGGAGAACAAAGGTTATGGAGGAGAAGTGAGGGACAAGTGACCAGTGAGACATACAAATGTGTATGTATATATGTATGTATGTATATGTTTAGGTGAATTGGGGATTTTGGGTTTGTGGGGATTTGATTTTATACGCGGAGTGTGTTGGTGGGGGCCGGTTCAAACTGGGGGAAAAAATTAGGAAATATGTCGACTTTTTTATTTTCTGTGATTATGTTTGGAAAGATTTGAATTTTTTACTTTTGCAGTTGAGAAATATTTATAGTTTTGTGGGGATTGGGTTATATTCGTGTAAAATGTTATTCTTGTATGGAAATAATTATTACTTTTTCAAATGTATATAATCAATACTAGTTTATATCAATCTTGTCAAAATATATGACCAGCGTTAAGTTTTATATTAATACAATAGCATTTTTTCTCGTGTGGGAGTTGGCTTATATATTGAACCTCCTACCTTAATTTCACAGATTACTTTATATTTATTCAAGATTTAATTTTTTTTTCTCCTATCACTTTTTATATCTCAAATAAGGTTGTTAATTAGAGATGGATTTGGGAGTCTACGAATATGCGGGTATGTGAATGGCAAGTTTGTGGGTTCGAGAGAAAAAATATAATATACATATTCACACCACAACACACATATACACAGAATGGATCGCAGTGCGGATCTACTCGTTAAGGAGGTTAATCGACTGACTATCAAAATAAATCAATCAAAACTTTTGAAAAATGAGATTACTTATTTAATGTCTTGTAAAAGAACATGATTTTAGATAATTGAAAAGGTTAGTTGAGTGATTTTCAAAATAAGTTGACTAACCTGCTAAAAAATGAGATGATATATAGTAAAATAATTTGTTGTTTGATGAATAAACTCTGATATATATATTAACGTTTTGTTGATATAGATATTTTGGGGCCTAAGACGAGCTAAAAATGGAGGCTTATTCAACTTAAAAGGATAATGAATTAAATTAAATAAGAAGTATTTTGGTACAATTTTTTTTTGAAAAATGAGAAGTAAAATTAGGTTTAATGTGTATAGTCAAGTTTTGCTAAAAAAAAATCATTTACAATAAATAAAATAGCGAACCAATTTAAAATTTATTGGGACATTAATCTTCGCAAGTAAGTTTTATCAAATCTAGTTTTAAAAAACTTCTTCCCGCGCTAACAAAAATAACATATTGTTGAGAGAATTATAAATGCAATATCGTTTTCTTTTATGTAAGTCAACATCTCATTAGAGAATTTATATATTTGTGAATAGTTTCTTTTGTAATTCAAAATTCTAAAAGTAGAGCTTGTCCGTCAGTATCACAAAAATATTATGTTTCAAGAGTTTTTCAAGTTCAGCACAGTAAATGAGTCAACAACTGTGAAACAATTTGGATGTAGTCGATATTAATATGTAAAAGGAAAGTGCACATAATTTTTGAGAATGTGCATTTAAAAAAAAAAAAAATTACTTCTCATTTGCAAAATAATTTATTAAAATGGGAAACGGTTAAAGGGACAAAATAATTTGTAATATATATGTTAATATACTTTTTGGGGCCTTATTAAATTGCACTAGGATCGGCCCAAGCGCTCACATATGTATTTATATTGAAGAGCCGAGCAAGCTTTACGAACTCGTGAAAGACGACATGTATACGTATATACACACATGTAAAAAATGAGTCAGTCTCAATTGTCATTGAAATAGTTCGTCTCATTATCCACATGCAAATTCGTACTTTTTCTGAGTACAATTTCATATTTTTACAGATGAATTACGGGCAAGAATTCTTCCCCATTTGGTTAAATGGTGTAACTAGAAAGAATAAATTAAATGTCTTTTTCTTTGTATGTAATTTATATTTTATTATATCGAATGACGATCGGTTTACGTGTAGAATCGTTTGCCGTCACGTGAAAATTCACAATGGTGTGTTACGACTTTTCTGTCATTTTTGTACGTGAGGTCTTTCTCTTTTAGCATGATTTTTGTATTAACCAAAATTGATTTTTTTTTTTATTTTCGTTTTCTTGCTCAAAACTAGTCTTTATATTTTAATTAATTACTACTTCATTTGGAGTAATAAAAGTCAATCACACAACACGACATGAGAATACACGAAAATTTGGTAGTTTTGATGTGAATTTAAGTATTCTTGATCTTTTAAGCTTGTAATCTTCTTGTGTATATAATTGATAATTTTAACTTATTCATTTTACTTTATTTTTTTCTCAACTCAAAGAAACCATTTTATTTTATTTTTTGATATACATTTACTGATGATACAGACGTGTTTTTTTTTTAGTGCCAAGTGTATGATGGATCGAATATATTCGGAATTTTCGAATGATAAACACATAATAGAAGTTTTTGATGGGAAATGTATGAATTTTCTTGTATATTTATAAGGTTGGAGCCCAAAAAAATAAATAATTTTAATCCATTTTTTTACGTGGGATCCTTATAATATATTTGTCCATTATGGGGCGAGTTATAAAGTTCATAGCTGGGGCTTCGAATTGATCTATTTACATCGTCAAAATCATGAATGGTGTCAATGGAAATTAATTTTAAAATGAGATATTCAAAAAAAATGTGAGATGTTTAAAATGAGATGTTCAAAATTGGGTGAGTTAATAATTTGCTTCTACTATTTTAAGGACATCTTTTAGAAGCAACCTTGGAAATACTTTAAAAACCTATTTTTACTTTTTTTATAATTACTTACCAAAATAACTTCAATTATAACTATTACATTGCCCAAATATATGTATTTTTATTTTTTATAATAAGAATTTATTTTATCAAATATTACACTACTTATCAAATTAACTTTTAAAATTTATTTACCAATTACTAATATAACATCCGTTTTTAAGATTAACTTTGAAAAACAAATTTAAAAAATAAATTATTGAAAGTAACAATATTCCCAAACTAAACCCAAGGCTTCCCCCATAGCTTGCAATCAAATTTTCTCTACCCTTTTTTTAATTTTCATAATCAATTTTGAATACTCACTCTCTTTTAAAATAATTGTTGTTTAAAGTTGTTGCACATAAATTAAGTTGTTCATTAAATAGTATCAATTTTAGCAAAGCATAAGTATCTTTCATCCAAATAGCCTTCATTAAATATTTGACTTGTGTAGAGTGGTTGAAAATTTAGTGGGAATAATATGGGTAAAATTGAAAAAATGTAATAAATATATGCATGATTTTCTAATTCAAGACACTTAATTTGAAACAATATAAATTCTAAAATGGCACTTATTTTGCAATTGGAGAGAATAATAGCAGAGCAGATATATGAAAATTCAAAGCCAAACAGGAAAATACTTTTGTCTTCTGGATCATTATATAATCAGAAAGGGGAACATAACTCTGAAATCATAAACAATTTTTTCACTAAAATTTTGGCCAAAATAATATGCTCATGATACTCCTTCACCTGAAACGCTAATATATAGAAAACATTATAAATAAATAAATAAAAAATAAAAAAAAAACAGAACTGTGGCACGACAGATTCAAATTCTCGCGGGAAAATCTTATGTACTTAGCAAACACATGCCTCAACTACTCGGCCAAAGCGACTCTATTTACAAACAAATGAAGTTAACGTTAAGCAACATTATTCATTTGTCTCTCCATGAATTTCGTTAGGGAAATATTATTACCAAAGAAACTATAGAACACAAATATTTTTACATGAAAATAGGGAACCAATGTTTATATATCATGTTTACTACTTGACACTTGGGATCATGGATATCGGATCAGATGGTAATTGTTAAAGTTATACAACACGATATAAGATGTAATCGCAATGCAGTCGCGTAGCTAAAACCGAGCTGCAAGTTTAAGCAAAGATCGGATATAGGTCACGTCACTACCATTAATTTTGGCCCCAGACGTCAATATGACATAATTTCTGAATAGTTTCTAAGCAAACCTACGACTATCACAAAGTACACCTATAACTATGTAGGAAACCTCACAACTATCGCTGACCAAAGTTACGACTAACCCTAAGCAAAAAGCTGAACATTGGACGATCTAAGCAAACGTACGACTACCTTTGAAGGGAAGCAAACTTACAATTACCCGTAAGCGAAGCCAACATACAAGACCTTTCTCCCAGAGTAGCATAAACATTGCAAATCCAAAGAGAGTCCGTGTATAGTACACATTGGGCCTATAAAAGCATATAATTCTCATATAGAGTATAGACAACGTGCTAAAATTACACACGGGATCAAAGAAAAGAACAGATCTAGATATAGACGAGGTGCGGCAGTGATATCTGCAGGCGCGAGTGATGCGATTGTAGCATCTCGAGCATCGGTTGATGGCACATGAAACCCCATCACTTGATACGATAATTCACTCGATTATTCCTCTAGAACAGCTATTTATAGCCATTACTCACACGCATTACCAATGAATTATCATCCTCGATAAAGTTAACAATCCGAACACACGGTTTATACCCAAAAAGAAAATGGGCTGAGATTAATTCAAGGAGAACCAATCATCTTTCCCACCTCTGCCCAATAAAACTCTCATTTCCCGAGCAAAATAGAACAGGAAAAGCTCCCAAAGAACAATAATTTTCCCCACAACTCAGATCAATAGGATTATGTACTGTTAGCTCTTTTTCGTTTTTTTTCGAATAGGAGGATCCGAGAAAAAACATAATGCAGAACATAGTTCGACGATCTGGGTAAAGAAAAAAAGTGGAGAAAAATATAAAGTTTTAATGATGGAGATCGAGAGGATCAAGGATCTCATGTTTCTATGGTCAAGATTGCAAAATAATCACGTAAGCCTCGTGGGTGGAAACCACACCGCCGCTAGATTTTGCACTCGCTAATCATTGAATCTTCCGAGTTCCTTTTTTTTCTTCTCCCGCTTCGTCTTTTTTTCTACCTTCAATCTCTCTAGATAGACTGACATACATACTGCTAACTAGTTTTGTCTTTTGTAACTCGCTACAAAAACTTTCTTTTTCTACTAATTTCCCATTTCTCCGAGCGGACAAACTCTCTTATCTCAGAGAAATGATGCTACTAATCATGGATTCGCTTCATGGTTTTCAAGCCAAAGCTGCCAAACACGAACACGTAACGAACGATCTAATGGTAATCAGCCAAGGCCCGAGTAAAGTTCCACATTTGCTCATCACCAGGCTCCCAGATTCTAGGGGATTAAAGCTCGTGGTGAACACGATACTTTTGGCATTGATAATTGCAGCCCTCCCTTCCCTCGGCTCAGCAATTCGGGAGTTACCTTCGGATACTCACAAGGCTAATCCTGAGACAAAGGTTGTGTCTGGTCCGACCAATCATGAGGCCTTGTCCTTATATTTTCACGAACTTTCAAATGAAGGGCATCTAAAAGCGGGCGACGGACTCCTTGTCATTACCCGAGATAATGACGGATATGCTTACAATTCTCATATTTTCGGTAACAATAACGAGATAGAATTCGTCTCGAACACAGACCTGCAGCGACAGAGCTCGTTCCCAAACGAGTATTTCGATTTCGTTTTCTCACACTATCCGTCAAAAGACCAATTGTTCATCGACAGGACCCTCAAGGTAGGCGGCATTGCCACATACAAATACACGGGAAAAGACCATCTCGGAAAAATTCCTAGGCCGTCCAACTATAAAGTCGTCTACTTACGCAGATACGAGTCCACAACCATCTTTACCCTACAAAAAACAAACAACGGTGATACGAACACGAGAACAAACTTGCCCCCGAAGAGGAAGCTATTAGGTGTCACCACCGCCGAAGGGAAAAAGGAAGTTTTAGAGAAACTCGAGGACGTTCTCCTCGAGCCACCTAGGGCCTCTAGGCCAAGGGGCTACCTCAAACGAACCAGATATCTACCGGATCTACTAGGAGACTCATTGGAGAGCTACCCGCGCCGAGTCTTTATCGACGTGGGCCCACCAGAGACAGCCAGTCCCTCCGGGGACCTAGGGTGGTTCGGAAAGCACTACCCCACAAGGAACAAGGATTTCGAGATCTACAGGATCGACACTGTGGCGGAGGGAATGTCAACTGATGAGGTGGTACAGGTTGGGATTTCGGACTGGCTGAGGAGGAACGTGAGGGAGGAGGAGTACGTGGTGATGAAGGCGGAGGCCGAGGTGGTTGAGGAGATGGCGAGGAACCAGGCTCTAGGCCTCGTGGACGAGCTGTTCTTGGAGTGCAAGTATCAGGGAGAGAAAGGGCAGAGCAAAAAGAGTCGGAGGGCATATTGGGAATGCTTGGCTTTACACGGAAGGTTGCGGGATGAGGGTGTCGCCGTTCACCAATGGTGGGGTTGAATTGAACACGGAACAAAATAGGAAGATCGAGAGGAGCATGTGTATACAACCCTTACGATTCAAATACTTGTGTTTTCATTACCGTGGCACAATCAATTTTTATCTTAATTTTGTCAATCTGTTTCGAAATTATGATCAAAGGGAGGGGGCTTACTATCATAGCAGGATCTAGCGGTCTTCAACTTTTCTTCCTTTTTCTATACGAGTTCGTACATTGTAAACCGAAGGTCAAGAACTTGTCATGTATAAATGAAAACTTGTTTTCATACATTGTCATTCAATTTCTTTAGCATGATCAAAAAAATAAATTTTATGCTTTATCAATGTCAAGTAACAACAATTACTAGTGATACATGAAGATAATTCCTTTCCTGTTTCCAGAAAATAATACAGAAAAAATAACAGATTGGTATATTTGTAATGGACTATAATAATATGACAACAATTACTAGTCATACAAAACCAGCACTAACTGTACTCCGACCTGATTATCTATTTCCGTTCTCTAAATTTTAATCCCAAAGGCCTATATCTCAAATTTTAAATTAGAGACTGCGATGTTATGAATCTCACACCAGATCCCCTAAATTAAAAATAGAACCAGGGATGAATGGTAGTCACCTAGCTCAAGGATATCATTACCACAAACCTCCTATTCTTCATAAGATTGAATAGTACTATAAGATGCTATTGTAGGAGAGTTTTTAAAATTTAATTTCTAAAATTTAGGATACAAGCTTATTTTAGAGCACTGGTGCAAATTCCCCATTTATAAATCTAAATTAACAAAACCTATTTAGCTTACAAAATTAAAATGGACCACACTAATCTTTCTAAAAATTTATTTAAAAAAATAAATAAATTAATGGAATTTTTTTCCAAAATTACTATAGCATCTACAAAAAACTTCTTGCATTTAGAAACACGGCAAAAAGACTTGAATTTTTTATACCAATTGTGGCCGAACCATATAGAAGTGAAAAATATTTCTTTTTATTGGTGCGATGCCGTCATCAATATGGTGATTCTTACAAGTAAATATTTCAAAAAGATACATAAGATCACAATCAAAAGAAAACCAAAAGCTTTCATTTCTATGATATTCTTGATTTATGGAGTAAGGTGATATTACTCAGGTGATTATATATTTATATACACCGTTACACTAGGAAGAACTCTCGACATAAATTCCGAGAATCCATTTTTTCCGATCAGACTCGTACTTTATATATGATCAAACGACTTATTGTTTTTAACACAATTTATCAATGTGCCCTTAGCAAGTAAATAAAAGCCCTCGCAACACTCGATACCTACAACTGCTCTATAGTAGCTATAACTTTTTAACTTGTTTTTTCATTCAATACCATAAAAGATTTTCCCAATTATTACCAACCCGATTATTACTGGCCCTCTCAAGGCCCAGCCCACCGTACCCATTTACACCCAACCCATTATAGCCCAAGCCCTGATTGTCCACCAAGGCCTTCAAGCCCCTCCTCAAAGTCCTCACCTCCTCCTCTCCGCCGCCGCCCTCCAGCCACTGCAACAATACATCCATTGCCGTCCGGCCGCCGACCATCGCCATCTTCGCCTTGACCGCATTGGCTCCTGAATTACGTATTGTCTCGGTCAGGGCCTGGAATAGACCTGACCTGTCTTCGCAGCATATCGCGGCTTTTACTGTATTGCCCTTGTGGGGAGAAATTGTTGTGTAGTTGCATTCTCCGGGAAACATCCATGGCGGCGATATGGCGGTGCCGCCATGGAACCATCCGTCCTTGTCTTGGAGTAGGCCTGCTTCGGCAGCTCTTTTCCTTAGTACCTTAACTCGACGGACTGTCTCCGTTAATATTGTCGCTTTCACCTTCTGTCAGCATTTACACAATATCTTTATTTTTAATACACGCCAATGGGCTTGAATGAATGACACGCGTAAGTTTATAATAGTTCTCGCATGCATAAGTGATCAAGTGTATCTCATCCAAGGCTGCAAATATATAACATCTATTCATGGAACATAGATAGAATTTAAATCATACAACACTGCCCCTTGAGCTCAATATTTCCTTTTTCTCCTTGTTTTGTTTTTATGAAAAAAATACTTTCCAAGCATCTAAATTTGAATAATGTGATAAGAAATTATTGACAATGACATGCTTACGCATAATAAAGCAGGGATGAAATCAGAAATTGAAATTCGAAGCGCTGAATTTCGTAGAAGTAACTATGGGGGCTGAAAAATTATTGTGGAAGAGATAAGTCAAAACCCAAAATATTTATACTAAAATATGAATTTTCAAAATTATGAAACGTATTATAGTCCTCTTGGAAAATTTTGAGCTTGTCTTTCTTTCGTTATAATTTTTCTTAGCAAGGATTTGAAACTAACCTTGCTATCATTTATCGACCCTAGAAAAATTGGTCAAAAACCCATATGCGTAAAACTATGTGAATTGTGTTAAATATGGCAAATACCAAAATTTCTTTTTGAGTTTTCTTTTTTTTTTTTTTGTAAATACATACCAAAGCGGAGGAGGACCCTAGACAACGTCCACGGGCACACATATGATTTTTTATTTTTTAAGCTTTGCAAAGTTGAATACGTTGATTATATAGGATTAAGGCTTATTTTATTGCTGAATATATTTGTTGGCTATAAGTATTATAGAAATTACAAGTTCGAAGAGACTTACTTTAGTAGTCATGTTTGGGTGTAACAAATTATCAAGTTTCCGAAAATGGCCGTTAATCCTCCATCGTCGCCATTTCTCAGCCTCGGCGTGTTTCTTTGCCGCGTCTTTTGATTTCTGTTTCTCAAAATTTGATTCCGGAAAACTCAAGTGTTTTCCTTTCAAATTGCTCCCCATTTGGTAGTAGTTTGTATATGGAAGCATTTATTTTATTTTTTTTCTAATTTCCCTATCTTGGAACTAATTCAATGGAGAGAAATTCCAAATCATAAATTAAGGGAGAAGCTAATTATATAGGTAGGGATCATATATTGGCGGGGGAGGGAAATAATTTATTAATGGCAAATTAATGGGAAGCGCAGATATTGTATGAAGCAATAAATGAAAACAAATGCAGGTATTGTGTAAATAAAATTTATAATTAATAATGAGAATTGACTCCCAAATAAAATCTTTTACAAAAAAATAATATTTGCATACTCCACGTTATATTGGTTAAGGAGGGTGACGTGGTCATCTGTACATTTTAATGATTTTCCAAAAATGTCTTTACATGTAGTTGTGTAACAAAAATCGTCATGCTCGAAATTATAATTAAATTAATTTTATAAAATATATATATTTTTATTAAAAGATAATAGTATATATTTAAAGATTCAAGTTCATGAATTATTAATTAAATTCATAAAAGATTGGTCTAAATAGGTTACAATAATAAGGAACATGTTTTTAAAAAATAATACTATATCTTTAGATATTTAAGTTAATAATTATTAAATTAAATTATCTAAATTAGTTGTTATCAGATTTCAAATAAAAATAAAAATGTTATTACAAACTAACTCAATTAAAATGATACACCTTACACGACATTAATTGATTATTTGATCTCAATATAATTTATATAAATACATGTGATATTTGATTCATCCATACTCTAATTAAATATTAAAATTTTATTTACAATAAATTTTATCTTATACTATGCATAATAGAAAATTAAAAAGCAATGATATCTTCTATATACCCAATATATATTTGAATATTTTTTTTGTATAATCAGTTAAAAGTGCAATATGATAGTAAAAATATAAATGATGATGAATTTTACAACCAACTATTTATGTTTTTTTGTATTCCATTCGATGATAATTATAACATTTTATTTTTAATAAAAAAATATTCAAAATAATTAATTAGTTTTTATTCTATGTTAGTATATTTAATATTTTTATTAATTAAAAACTTTGTACATCCTTATGCAAAACACATGAATATCTACTGGTTACTATGTGTCAAGCCATCCTCATATCGGCTTTGCTTAATAAATTCTCATTTTCTGTTCTTTTTATAAATGAGACAATTTTTACATTCACACGTGTCTAAAATATATGCGTATACACTTAAGAAATGAAACAGGTGGAGCCTATAGTTTTGAATTTCTTAAGCTCAAACCATTTACGTAGACTCTTGTATTCTTTGCTCGGATTTGCCTCTTTTATAATTAACAAGTTTGAGTCAAGTCTCCTTTGTCGGGTTGGGTCCAAGCCTTCTTATCATCGTCTTGTCCCATTTTAGAGTCTTACTAAAATGAAAATTTCATCATATGACACATTGTTATACATTGACTAGGAAAACAGAAATTGAAGTCCGGTGAAAATGTAGCTGGTTTTGTCAAACTCAAAGCAAGGCTTTAATTTTTCCTTTTCTTAAACTTTTTAATGTACAGTTGAGGGTTTATTAGGAAGAACATTAAAAAGCTTATAAAAAAATAAAAGAGATAACTATAAACAAAAGTAAAATCTTTCTTTCACGGCAGTAGACAATTAATGTGATAATATCCGAGAAGATCTCAAATAATCATTGAAAGATCCTGCATTATCATGCACATAATTTAATGAATAGTAAAAAGATTTTATAATTTACAACAAAAGAAGATTTCCTCAAAAATAAAGTTTTGCTCTTGAGAGTGGAAAAGGGTCAAAACTTTATTTCCATTCCCTCATTTCGCTTTGAGAAATTGTTTTTTTTAGTGCCTCATCAAGAAAATAAAGGACTTAGTTTTATTTTTTCTTCCCATTCTTTCCCTTTGAGAATTTGATCAGAGAATGTCTAAGCGTACATAATTAATATTCAATTTTCACAATGCATTGGCTTGATCGTGAACCATAGTTAAAATCTCAACTAGATACTATTAAAAACCTAACAATTCGAACAATCACGTTTGTTTGAACAGCATGGTTGATCGTTGTTACGTCAATAACGTTGGTTGAAATGCATGTGAAATGCGTATATGAAAAATAAAAAATAAAAAATCCAAGATAACGAAGTCACACCATCTTTTTTTAGCTCCTCTTAAAAGCAATTAGCCACTTGCTGCGAGTTTATTTACAAGTTACGATAATCTATAATGAATTAGTTTAATTTCTCTTGCTTTTCAAAGTCCTATAATGTAATCTTAGCACTAGCACTCGCAGAAAAAAAAAACTTAAGTTTGAACAGATGCTAATTCGACTAGACTCAGCTCATATGCCGTTGAGAGAATCAACGTTATATATAAGCTTGGAAATTTATTTCTTTATACCAAGATCCATCAATAAAAAACATGAAGAGAACTCAGAATATGAATTTTCAGAATCTATTCAATATACAAAGTTAATAGAAGGGAGGAACGCCTATTC
The DNA here is from genome assembly GCA_001753735.1 of Embelia ribes. Taxonomy (NCBI): domain Eukaryota; kingdom Viridiplantae; phylum Streptophyta; class Magnoliopsida; order Ericales; family Primulaceae; genus Embelia; species Embelia ribes. The sequence continues at coordinate 13,215 of MKEJ01036978.1, forward strand.
CTATAAGAACTAAAAATAAAGTGCCCAATATGCAATTTTTTGGGGGGGCAAATCAAATTTTTTATAATCAAATTGGTAGATGTTGACTTTTACTTTGAATACTTTGGGATTTTTATTTTTTAATTAATGCGAGGAAAAACTCCAAGGAGAACCAAATATATCACATTTCTTAAACTATTGAGACCAAATCTGTTATGGTTTCAATAGTAGATACTATCGAGACCAAATCTGTCATATTCTCAAAACTTGGGATCTATTGAGACTAGGGTGACCAAATGGAAGTTTTGTTGTGAAACTATTGAGATCATTAGTATAATTCACCCCTTTTTTCAAACGTATATGTTACATTTATGGAGTGTTCACTTCCCTCGAGAAGGAAACCAAACATAGTCTGTCATGTTCCTAATATATCATATTTCTTAAACTTTTGAAACCAAATCCATCCAAGGTATATCGTTTTGTGTCACTTGCATTTATATAATTGGAAATATTCATCTATTTTTGTTATATATTCCAACATCGATATTTTAGCATTTTCTAGCGGGTGGATTGCCATATCTCCTTCTTAAGCTAGAGTTGTAAATAAGTCGAGCTAAGCCTTAACCTGTTCAGAGTCGGCTTGTTTGTTCGAAAAGAGTGTATTCAAATTCGGCTCGTATACTTAACAAATCCAATTTTTTGGTTCAAGCTCGACTCATACAAACCCGAGCTTGTTCACGAGCATTTTGGTTCTTTTAGATTAATATATATTACTTATTATTTATCGATTAAATATTAAAACAAGCATTATTAAATTGAATTTCTTATACAATCATCAACTAATAACTACATACTAGCATATATATTAAATTATTAAGACATATATAGTTTTTTGAACTCGATCTTATAAATATAAAAGGGTAAAATTATTTAGAAAATACAACATTGCCTCTATTTTGAAATATATGTATACAAATACATAAATCAAATGTACCCGAGTCTTAACGTGCCGAGTCAGAGGTTGTTTAAAATCGATTCGTTTATTTAATGAGTATTATCTTATTTTTTAGATTAAACTCATTTATTAAATGAATGAACCCGAGCCGATTCCTTTACGAGGTAAATCTGAAGTTATTCATAAACATCTAGGATAATTTGCTCCGAACAAACACAGCTCCTAAACCACAACTCCAATAAATGGACGACAATGATACACGAGTAACTATAACATTACTCTTAAACTTTAAGAATTTAAAGTGTTACGTAAGGTTGCTAACAATTCAAAAATTATAATCATCAGAACAATTTGTTTATGGCCATTGGATTTTATCCATTTATGATATAAAACATTAATTGCCATTTAAATGTTCTATCTTTTTAGACTATCCTAGGTAAATTTTACAAGAGATAGGAAGGGTGGGTGAAAATTTATTTTTACAAACTTTGTTTAAATATTTAAGTGATTATATATTGTGAGTGGATCTTTTCTTAAAATATAGGAGTAATATTTACTCGTTAAAATTAAACAAGTGTTTCGATGTACAAACATTGATGCGGGAATAGTAGTCAACAAAAAGACGAATAAACTTGTTAGCCAAAGCGATTTCTTTGGTTAGTCTTTAAATTCAAAATTTTATAGTATAAATTTTAAATTAAGATTATTTGATGCTATAATCTAAATAATTTGGATTTCATCCATAGTATTTGTTTTGTTCATGACAATAAAAAAGTAAACTTTCTTGTCGAAAGGCTAAAGGAAACGGGCCAATTTATGATGTGACTGTGAGACGAATTGGGATTTTTTTTCTTTTTTTAAACTTAAAAGTTGTTAAGTTGATTTATTTTATGTTATCAAATATAAGTTAACAAAAATAAATTGTATAAAAAAATAAATTAAGCTAGCTTATAAATTTATTTGTCCAAATTTGTTATACCTTGTAAACTAAAAAATAGATAAGGTTGGTTTTTAAGGGGAAATTGAGGGCTGCTGCACAGAGCAAGAAGCAGTCTCTGTTGTACGATTTTTGACTGTTTGATGCACATTCAATAATTACAATTTAATATCTACAAAATTAAAAAAATAATAATTAATTTTTAATATTAAATTACAGCCGTTAAATATGTACGGCCGAGGGCCACACAACAGAAACTACCTCTAGCTCCTGCACAGCAGCCCAGGCCCTGGTTTTTAGTTCACAGCCAAACAAGTAAATAGACAGGTGTTTCAAGTTTTAGCCAGTTAGGCATTGATGTGCCCACATCCCTATCTGTACGGTTGAAGAAACAACCACATAAAATATTAATAATTTGGAACCAAATGTCCACACTTAAATAGTAGCAATAACATCCAATATATTACTATTATATTTCCATGGTCAAACATGAGTGTTCCCAATTTTGCGCATGACTAATTTGGTGGGAAGAAGAGTTTCTAAGGTTCATTGCAAAGGTGTATTTTAGTCAAAAATAATAATAATAATAATAATAATAAAATAAAAATATAGAATTTTATTGTAAAAATTTTAGGGACTATTTTATAATATTACTTATAAAATTCTATTCTTATGGTCTAAATATATCTCCTCACCCTTATACCACTACGATGAGTATTGTAACGCCCCCGATAATCCAACAATAATAAGTATATCGCTAATCATTCATTTCTGTAACGCTGATCAATGTATAAGTAAATCATAACTTATCATAGAATATAAATAATATCTAATCCAAATTAAAATACCTCATGAAGTCTTACTATCATATTTTGTAGCCTTACAAGATATTCAAACTGAACATAAGATCGTATTTTGGCCTATGACCTACAAATATTTGCAATCTGAAAGATAACGCAATGAAAATAAACTAACAAAATAAAGCTAATTGTTTCCTTAAATGAGCTTCGAACTGTCTAAAATCAATGTATCTGAATCCGAGCTCCTAGTTTTACTAGGCGTTTTCATGCAAAATAATAGTAGAAAATCCAGCCAAGCAGGCATGAGTCATAATAATATGTCCAATCTATCGAAATAATGAAATAATATGTATAGAACATTTCAAAAATGAATGTACAATACACTATTAACCCAAATGTTCAAAAGCATGTATTTAATTAATATGTAAATATATGAATTGCCAAAAGTAAACTACACAACTAA
>MKEJ01036979.1:0-23280 GCA_001753735.1 Embelia ribes
GTTTTATCTTACTCAAGTTAGTCATTACTTTCTAACATTATTATTATTATTATTATTTTATTATTAATAGATTTTCATCGTTATTTTTTTGCAATTGTATTTTTTTTCTCAATTTTATAGAAATTATTATTTTTGTTGTGATGTATAATTTTTCTATCATTTTTTTTGTTCTTAATTTCAAAATTTTTAGGAGTTATCTAATTTATTCATTTCAATTCTTGTTTTAGTTTACTTAGTTGTTAATTCTTATTGATTCTAAATATTGTTGTTAGTTTTGGTTAATGAATTGCATGATGATGAGCATGTTTTCTATAGTTATTATGATTGTTGCTATTAATTTTGCTGTGTTAGGCTAAATTAGCCTTACCCTTAGGGGGAAAAAAGTAGATTAGACTAACCTTTTAGTAATTATTAGTGAACAAGGTCTGACAAGTATGAAATTTTCACTTGATAATTATATTCTAGTGGAGACTCCCTAATTTTAGAGTTATGGAAATAGATGTTTAAGCCACTAGATTTTTCAATTGATTAATTTAGTTAATTAATCTGTTAAGTGTGTATTTATTTATTTTCTAATTGGGCAATTTAGTTAATAATTAAATTTTCATAAATATGTCCAAGTGTTAGGAGTCCATATTATTTAATCAATTCATTAAATTAAGACTTAAAATCTCATGCTAAACAAATAGGAATAGTAATAGTGTTATGTGAGTTAGTAAAATTCCTCAGATCGATACCCATAATTTTCGGAATTTATTATTCCGTTCGTAGCATACTTGTTAGATTATCTATCGCAAGTTCAAGACATGATCAATATGACTATGTCTTTCTATTGGTATGCAATACTTCTGCATACTTGTACTCTATATGCTTAAAAATGCAAATGTATGTTTGTTGTGCCAAGTAAGGTATAACTATTGGCACAAAAGTATAATTATGTAAAAGTAAAAAAAAATTAATTTTTTTTTAGAAATGTATAATTTTCTTCTAATTTACATTACTGACAACTATTTTTCACTACACATTGTATAAAAAAAATACAATTTTCAAGCATAAAAAAAATACCGTTTTCAATTTTGACCAAACATACCACGATTTCACCTCCGACAAAAATAAAATAAAATAAAATAAAATAAATAAAATATATATATATATAAACTTCTATATTTTTAATATGAAGCCAAGCAAACCCATTATGTTGCAGGGAACAAATCATGCTATTCTATATCCTTTTGTGCAGCCCAACAAACCAGAAACATATTTGGAATGAGTGGCAATTCGTATTTCGTGAAGGGTGTTAACAAGTTTTTATGACTTTATCGTAAGACTTGTGTTTTTCATATAAATTGGTGGGTTGTGATCATTATATTGTGAGAAACCCAAACGAAAGCTCGTTGAACCACGAGTAGTGGGAAGATGTCAATTTGGGGTTGCGAAATTCTTTTGGGACCGAACTATCGATGTTCGTATGATAATTATTTGATTTTGGAATACGTGAATAAAAGAAGAACAATTTTGAATGTCTCCAAACAGGGGATTCCAAGTAGTAATTGCATCGTGCTTTAAAAAAGCTTCCGAAGGCAATTCTCTTTCGGAGGAGTAAAAATTATCAACCCCTCAGCACCAAGTTTGGCCGAGACCTTCGCAACTTGATTTCCTTCCCGGACGTTATGATAAATGTCCACTTCAATAAATATATTCCTTAAGGCAAAGAATGTCGGACCAAATACTCGAAATACGCCAAGGAACCTTGTTTTTGTTGTAAAACCAGTCCACATGAAGCTGTGCATCTGTTTCTATTTGCACGTTTTGAATATCTATTTGGTAACAAAGAACCAAACCAACCGGTAAAGCATTCACTTCTGCAAAATTGTTAGTTTTGGAACCTAAACTCACAGAACTAACTCACAGAATCAGCACCAATAAATGAATGCTGAGCATTTGTAATTATTTTTTTTAATCTAAAACCCTAAATTAATTTACGACATATACAATGGTTTATAATATTATTATACTTCTTGTAAACAAAAAAGTTTACGTTACAAAATACTGTAATTATTTTGTAACAGTCAATTCTCATTTTTGCACTTAACGGAATTAGGAAGATGAAAATATAGTGAATTTTATAATAACACCGTTAAATTATTATGTTTTCATATTTAGCATGGCCTTAAAAATAAGTTTATATTTAGTCAGCTAATTTATTTATTTAAGATTTTAGATAAACAGGCTAAGAGGACATTGAATGGGGATCCATACTCAGAGCCAGTTTGAAATTTTTTGTTGGCTGTTTCTATTTTATTTTTTATTTTTATTAAAAATTGTTGCATGGAATATTTGTTAAATGCTAAAACACATGCTTTTAATAATCAACTTCTACTATTTTATGATACTTTTAAAAGCAATCTTAACATTGCTTTGTAAAGCTACTTCTTTTTTTTCTTTTTTTAATAATATAATAAAATAATTATATTTCTTACATTATTCATACATAAAATATACCATTTTATCAAACATTTTACACCTTTTTAAAAATAATATTTAAAATTTATTTACCAAACACTATGATTATATATATTTTTAGAATTAATTTTTATAAATAATTTCAAAAAACGAAATTTAAAAACACAGCCATTCCCAAACTGGCTAAAAAAGTATCATGACAAGTGCGCCAAAATCAGCTCCGCCTATTTTAATCCTATTTTAAGCGAATTTTTTTTTTTGATGCTTTGTATGTTGTTTCTTCGAGTTACCGTTTAGCACGAGAGTTTACATTTTATTTCATCTACTGTTATGTTTATTCGGTATGATGATATGTTAACCATATGACCACAAATTTCTAGATTGCTATCGTATAAAAATAAAAAATTGCAATGTATAAATTATGATTGGCTCGTTTCGTTATATTTTTAAAGTAAATAAGTATTTTTTTTTGTTAAATATGAAAAAACATACTTTAAAGTATTAATTATAAGTATTATAAGTGTGTTTGACATGCAATAAAAAATATATATATATACATATATTTTATATCAGGAATAGTAAAAATTAGTTTGTAGCAGTACAAAGTGGTGATAAAAAAAGTATCATATTTCGTACTTCTAAAAGATGTACGCTTTTGATACTTTAAATTAAAAATAAATATATTGTTATTCGTTCAAATAATTATTATTTTTTATTTTTAAGTAAAAAACAACAGAAATATATTCCTGGAATTTGCCCTAAACAAGCCCATTTTAACAAAAGCATAAGCAAACTACAGGCATAAGGCCCAAATATTAATTTGCAGTCTTTTTAGTATGCTTTAGTAATACCGGCCCAATCCACCGATCCATAAAACTGAAAACTAGGTTAATCCAAACGATGTCGTTACATTCTCCCATAAGGCCACTATATAATCCTGATTTTATTCCCAAATGAATCTGCCGCAGAGATCTCTGTCTCTCCCTCTCCCACAATCTCTTTGTAGCAGAAGAGATTTGCATGATTGCGTTATTGTTTTGTTTTGTTTTATTTCTCTAGGTTCAATATATGTTGTGTTAAATTATCCAAAAATGGCACTTGTACTGAGGCACTGTGACAATTTTATTTCACAAATGCCAAATCTGAAAGTGCAAAAGTAACCCCAAGGGATCCGCTTTGTAGCATTAACCTTTAATTTGTTGATGTTGCCTGTAATACCCTCACATTCCTATTAAACTTGTAAGCTATAAAGTCGGAAATTTTCAATCACGTTTAGAACTCGCTAGTTATATATCCGGTATTCTATATAGTTTTCGACTTGTATTCAACATTTGAAAAATATACGCATATAAATTATTAGTTGGTTAGGGTGACGACAAGCTGATTTTAATCGAGTGTTGATCTAATAGAGAATTGACCGACCACAAGCCAACTCAAATGGTGACTAGTGCTTTTATTGAATTGGATTCGATTGTGGAAGCAAGTATTGAAACCCGACTCGATTCAACTTGCTCCATATTAATTTAATGGAGCATATTGTAAACCTTGCGATGGATTTATTTGATTGTAAAGTTAACCTTTCGATAGATAAGTAACTTATGATTTCAAAATACATGTGTTTGGATTGAAAGTTGGGATTGCTTTATTTTGTTAATTACAATAGTGTAAGAGTTTCACTTCTTGCTACTTGTTAGTAAATTAAGTCGGAAACGTGCTATTCGAATTTGACAGATAAGATACTTGCCAGTAGTTGCTATCCTTTTCCTGATTATTTTAACTTACTTTTTATTTAGGAGTACACGCCAATAAAAATGTAATTGGAGCAGAAGATCTGCCCGAAATTATACAATTCATTTTTAAATCAGCAGATGAGATTAATTGTAAAAGTTCTATACAAAATTTAAGTTTCTAAAAAAAATTTGACCTTATCCACATATTTAAAAATAAAACGGGTCTGCCGAAGAGGGTGTGTCTGAGTCGGGCAGACCCCTTAATTCAATGTAATTTACATATCCAGTCAAAATGCAGAGGTGAATCTAACCTAGCAGGCATGGCTTGTCAGTGTAAGGTAATGTGATATACTATTAATTTCTAGATTCGGTCGTAACAATATTCTTGAAAATTATTAATTTTGAAATTTCTGAAACCGACAACCTTTTGAGCCGTCCATGTCACCTCCACCTGTATTGTTATAAACAATGCTAAAGTTCAAAATAAGAGAGCAGAAAAATCAGAAAATTGGGGACCGGCTCCGTTTTTGTCTACCCATCCCAAATTTCTAAAGTGTTTTGGAAGAAACGGCACGTCATTTACAAATCGACAAATGCAAATATAAAATAAGCAACAAAAATAAATAATATCCTCCAAAATATAAAGAAACGAAATTTACTATTATATACAAACAAAAAATAAATAAAATGGATAATTTTTACTTGAAAAATCTAAATTGGAAAAAATCATAGAAATTTTTCTAACTCATCAAACTCATTAATATAACAATGTTGGGTACACAATTTACTCCAAAAATCAACAATGAGAAAAATAGTACAAGAATTATTATCTCAAAATAGAAATAAAAATCGAAGTTAAGAATATCACCCACAAATTAAATTAATAACAATTGAGATTTTTCTTAAATCACCTCAAATTCTAAATATTAATTCATTATCAATTTTGAATCCATTTTGTATGTATCCTTTAATTTTTCACAAATACTTGTTAATGATAGTGAAATTTGCACACTCAAATTATTACACTTTAAAAGCACCCAAATAATCTCTCACTTTCAGCCACTGTAAAAGTTAAGAAAACGGGGAGCAAAATGGATTTTTATTAGGGGTGAGCATCGGTTTAATTTCGGAATTTTTTAAATTGAAATCAATTTTTAAAATTTTGCAAACTCAAAAAAATAAGAATTAATTCCAAATCAGACTAAATGAGAAACCGAACCGAAATCGAAATAGAAAACAGGTCAAGTCCCAATCCCGAAATCGAAAATTCAAAAATTTTGAAATAATAAGGTTAAAATAATATATAAAATTAAACAAATAAAATTTCAGAACATTCGGGATACCCGAAAATTTTATAACCAACTCCCATGCTGACTCGAAATTATTTAGAAAAATTCAGAATATCTGATAATTTGACCCATAAGATTAAATAGATAGTATATAAAAATTAAAATAATTTGAATTTTTCTAAAAATTCTGAAAATTCAATAAATCCAAAAATTTTATATTTGATTCTCGATCCCGAACTGAGAGTATTTGGATATCCAAAAATTTAAGAATTTAAATCTTGATTCTAAACTTATCCATTTTTTTGGATAATTTACTTTGATATTTTCTGTTCGGATTTCGGGAATCCCATATATTTGCTTACAAGAGTTTTTATTCAACCCATTTCACGCACAACAGGCCTGGAAAAACAGCAACAAAAATCGGTCCTCATATTTTCCATATATTACATTTAAGTCCCACGCTATTTAAAAAAACAGCAGCAGCAACATAGACAAAAAAACAGCACATATCTTTGCGTTTTAAAATTCCGTATCGGATCCATTTCAAGCCCTGTTCATTTCCAAACACTATTTATTTAATACGAAATAAATTCGAGATTTTTTAGCATACATCCGAATCCCCTTGATTTTCGGGAATATCATATTCCAACATAGGAGGGATAATTAACACCAAACAATGTAACATTCAATTTGAAAAATATACATCTAAACTTAACCAAAATGACATATTAGGAATTTAGGATCATTTTAATTATGATTATAAATGTGGATTTTTTCAAGTGGCAGATTCATATAGTTTAGTGAAGGTACAAAGCCATTATTTTCTGTTGGTTATTACTTTTCACCAGACTAATTCCAATAAATTATACAATTATATTAGACATTATTTTCGGGTAATATTCCAATCTCTAATCTTTTCCGAGCTGCTTTACTCCTTTGAGTTCCAATCTCTCCTCCAAATATAGCCGTTCGGGCCATCAAAAACTCTATGATGTCTAATTAGTTTGAAAATAAAATAAAATAAAATAAATACCAATATTTACCTAAATGATAAAAAAAAAAATGAAAATTATTCAATCCAGTATTCCCAAGGTCATCATTTGGTATTTTATTGTTTAACGCATTTGGTGGATAAATCATTACTTTCAAGTATTTCCACTTTAGTCCTCGTACTTTTTCCTTAATTACCAGCATCACTCTATAGTATCATGCACATTACAATTTGATTCTTTACGTTCACTTAGCAAAATTTAAATGATCGAATATATTCCAGAACTTCATATTGCTTACAAGTTTGAACTTGTGCATGAGGCAATAGTAATAGTGATAGTGATCATTCTTTTGAGCTGTGAACGAAGGGTATTAGAATACATAATTATAAATTTTACAGGGTTAATTAAACCTATATAAATAAATAAATAAATATGCATGAGATATTGAAGAATTAGATTGGGAAATCAGTTGGAAAGAGACTATACTAGTAGTGTTACCAGGACATTGGGAAATGATCCATGTTTAGTTTAACACATATACTAAAAATTACTAGAAGTTTATTTAGTTGAAATTTTCAAACAAAAAATTAATTTCTGTAAACTAATAACAAGTTATATATGAATTCAGCTTATCAAACTAATAGAAAAAAAAATCCTCTTAAAAGTTGAATAGCTTAATGCACATTAACTTATAAGGAAAAAAAAAACTTAAAACAGAAAACCTTCAACCAAACATGATCAAAATTTCAAAATTGATCAAGGTAAAATAGACACTACAACTTTTACCTGAAAAAAATATATATATCTTATCATTCCAAAGAAAGTAATTGCAAAGTCAAGGAAACAAAAGGGCTTTCTCAGAGAGAGAGGGACAGAGAGGAGAGATACAGGAGAGAGAGGGAGATATAAAGGAGAGGATCATGTGCCGGCCAGGGGGGTGGATTTTATATATAATTATGATGTATGTGTATTAAGATTTTGTCATGTTATAAAGGTGTTAATTTGGCTCACTCTCTCACGGGCCTAGCTTTCATTTATTTTAATTATAAACCATATGTATACATCATGATCAAATCATTTTTATGTTCATGTCTTTGTGTGCTGTTTTTTGTTCCCTTCAATTTTAAATCTCCAAAGTTTTTGGCATTTTTCTGGGTTTGGTCTATTCGGGACCCTCGCGTGGTATCTCCTATTTATTTAATGAGTATAAAATAATATATATATATAAGAAATTTAACCTTCTTCTCAATCAACACGACACAGCCAATCATCCATGCATTTTCATTTAAATTGACTTGATTATTGTGCATATGCATCGTCTAAATATCATCTAATCAATTAACATGACCCAGAGTTCATTCGCTATGTTTTCCTATGTAATCAATTTAAACTCCCCTTCTTTTCATATTAAAAGCCGTTTTAGAAAAAAAAAATGTTTCATATTAAGTATTATTTTAGAAAATTAATATTATTTTTATTAACTGTTTTCAATTTTATCTCTATCAATTGCTCAACTCTTTAATTTTTTGGGTGTTTCAATAAAACGAAATATAGAAAAATATCAATATTTTTTTATACAAATGAAATTATTTAATAATTTTTTTAATCCTATGCCATAATTTTAAACAATTTTTAATATGAAAAGGAGGGAATAATATTTTAAGAGTTAGATGTATTTCAGACTCTTAATTTATCTTTTGAGAGGGGATGTGTTGAAAATGATAAATATTGACAAAAAATTTACCTTCTCCTCAATCAACGGCATACCGCGATATCTTTGGTGCATAATGTTTGACTTGATTATTGTGCATACACTCCTTGTCTAAGTAATCATATAATCATTATATTTTCCGAAGCTCATTTGTAAAAACCATCCCAACGCTATTAATACGGATAAAGTTAATCCATTAGTTCATCTTGCAAATACCTCATGTAATCAAAGGACATCTAGATCATTCCAACTGTGAAAAATTGTACGTCTTCGTTTCCATGAGTTAGGGTTAGAGTTATATAGAAAAAATTATAGTAATCCGCTTCTTACAGTTGCACGGTATAATATTTTGTCAACACATAAAAATATATGTGATCATTGATACAATTAAACCCCAATAATAAAGTTGCCAACTTTTAAAAATAGACCCTCCGAGCCAAAATTATATAGGAGTAATCATTTATTCTACTTTCAAAACTCAAATTTCTAAGCTCGAGCTACAACACTAATGAAAAAATTACATGTCACGAGGTCATGTTATTGCTCAAAACATTCTGTGTGCTATTCATTACTCTAATTATAAGTCCAAGATAATAATCCAAACACACCTTTTTAAGCTTTGATTTTCTACCTAACCCTTAGAAAAAGCTGCACTCCGGGGACTACATAGTGTCATTCTCTATCGTCTCAATGTACCACAAGAATATATATATATAAATATACATATATATAGTACATTCTAATTTATTTCAATTTTAACTCTTTATCTCTCTCTTTCCTTTCTGTCTACACAAACCCCCAAAAAGCCAGATGCAATGTAAATCTACTTCCCCCTGTTCTTTTTAAATTATTCATTTGAAATTAGACATACTAGTTAAAGTAATAATTAATAAATATAATATGTTCAGAAATACTTCTAATAAATACAATTAACTCTTATTTTTCTTAATGAAAATAATTAATACACCAACTCTCTCTCTTATTTATGTAAGAACAATTTAAATAGTAAATAATTTGTCAGATTTATACACTAAAATTGTGAAATGGATACTTGTTTATGAAAATTTTCATTGTGCTAAAAGAACACTTAAAAAAACGCAGGGAATAAAACACAAGAATGTACACATATGAGCAATCTTATCCGGGACCAAATACATATAAACTTTGATATCCACTAGAAATAGTAAATTGAATCAAACAGTAGCTAGCCTGTCATGTAGTTGACATAAGAGGAATACAAATGGGCGTTATCATGTGAATATCACACTTTTATACGTACATATATCCATAAGTAACTTTCTAACACGTGAACATACTCCTCTCATATTTTGTTCTCTTTCTAAATCAATGGTTCCCACCTTAAAATAGACAACTCGAACCAATACATGTTGGGAGAGGACAATTAAGAAAATAGATAGAGATATTTATTTTTATTTTTTTTGGAAATGATAATTCATGCATACCCATATTGAAAACTTCGGAAATTTCCCAGATTTATATACAAAAAACTAAAAATTTAACTTTTTAAAAATATGCTCCCCTCGAATTTTTCCAAACTGTAGTAATCTAGATTTTGGAGTTGGCCCCTATAAGGTCCGCTGATGATTTTATGTGTACATTATTCAACTTCAAGCTACTAGAGGTAAAATATTCATGAAATAATTTGTGAAAAGAACAAATATAAAAAAGAGAGATGAGGAATCATATCATTGTTTAACCGCAAAATTGTACAAAATGAAGTTTGGATGAGGATATAATTTTTTTCCGTCTGTTTAAATCTTCATAAATTATTTCATATACAAATAACATACTCACAAGAAATTTTTCGCGGTGTTGTAATGAGGGATGATAGTGCACGGTCATTGGTAATTTCATATATGAGGCAAACCCTAATCCTATAATTAATTTTCATGGCAATTAGGAATGGACCTATCAATTTGCTAGGAGATTACAAATATATCCCTCCATAACTATGGGGCAACTGAGTTTCAAAGCAATGAATATGAATCTCGATATGTATGTATGTGTATATATATTGGGCCTTTGACCTATTTTCGAGTCTCGCTCTATGGTACATTTAAACGAGTTCGATAGCTTTCAAAAATTTGAAAGAGTTAAAAGCCATAATCAACAGGAGTATTTGAAGCATACGAAAACAATTCTGATAGTATTTATAGTATTTTATTATATAAAAGTTTTGAACACCAGCATACATCTTAGTTGCCTAATCAAAATTAAAATACTAAAAGAAACAATTTGTGCATATATCATAGAAGATACCCGAGATCTCTTTAAATGATGTTTTCTTTGTTCTTTTGTTTTTTTTTTTTTGGGTTGGGAACAAAGCAAATTTCAAATGACCATATCAAACATAAAATCTGAATATCTGATAGTAGAAAAAAAAAACTTACTTTCGAGTTTTGACATCTAATAGTAACTTTTGGCGACTCATAAGTTGATGTTCGGTATATTAGGAAAAGAGAAATGTACAGGATCTCATCATACAAATGTACTATACATGTATTTGTACATATATCATGTGAGAGAAATTAATCAAAATGGTTTGTTTCTAAAATTATTTAACAAAATAGGTCACTTTTAACCAAAAGACAAAAATACTCTTATAATTGCTTTGTTTGTAAAATACTCTTTACTATAAGAAAAAATAAATAAAATTTAAGCTTATTTTAGAATAAGTTTATGTTGAAAGTTAAATTTAAACTTATTGATATAATATATAGATTATTTTTTTGGGGTAAATATAATATAGAGATTATTTACTTTTAACTAAAATATTATAAGAAAATATGTTGTAGCAACTATTTCATTCGTGGGAAATTAGTAACATTACTTTATTTTTCTGCATGACTTGATGGGGTAGTTCAAATAAAAGAACAAAATAAATGCATTTTTTGAGTTTTAGACTACTTATTATTAGTTAATTCGTGAGCTAATGTTGTTTAACATCTGTACGTGCACATAATTAAATTTCCATTTTCCGAATTGATATGTACCTTAATGAAAAATACTCATTTTTTTGACATATCCTGTTAAAATAAGTATAACTCACATTATTTAGTAATTTTTCCATTTTAAGAAAATATTATATTTTAAGAAATTTTATAATATAAAAGTATACTATGTATAAATTTTAATACATTGTTTTAAGTAACACATTATATTAAATCCATCCATATTGAATAATATTTTTTTTCTTGTCCTATATTTTGCTAACTTCCCCAATATATTATCCCTCTACAAAAATTGAAAAAAAAAATTATGTCATATTTGTCTTTGGAACTCACCATCCATTCAATATTTTGTGCACTCATATTGATTGCAATACGTATCAAGATTTGATATAAAAAATATATGTAAGAACAATACGAAAATATATTAGTTTTTGTGCAAATGAATATTTCGGTCATTAAAAGATAAATAAATGGTAATTCATCTATAAAAACCTAAAGGTGGCTTATTTTGATAAATAATTTAAAAAGTAACTCATTTTGATAAAATAATTTTAAAAATAAAACCATTGTGATAAATTACTCTATCATTACCATATATTTATATATGTTGATATCTTAATTTTCAAGTGAAAATTATTGATCTGGATCTTGTCGCTTACTCCCACGTACAAATTTTTCCAAGCCGACAAACTCTTATTATTCAGTCCAAAATTGGGCCAGCACAAAAAGCTGACTCTCTTTTTTAACAAAAATAATTAATTTGTCTTATTTAACTATTTTCATTTATCAAATTCCAACAAACAGCTACCAGCTGTTAAAAACAGCAAAGGACCAAGTAAGAGTATAAGAAGAATCCTAGGGTTACATAAAGGGATAATCAAATAAGTTAAATCGGTATAATTTAAATATTAATCAACTTGTGTGGGATTTTGAGGGGGATTCCCACACTTGAGATTCAAGAACTATATGACATTTCAATGTTTTAAAAAACAGTTTATACGTTTTTGGAATTTCTCAACCGGGAATTATTCTCTAGTATCCATGCTATGACAATATTTTGTGTGTAGTTTGATTAAAACTTGTATGAAGTTCAAAATTTATTATCTTCTGTGTTTTTTTTTCAATAAAATACTGTAGTGGTCTCCAAAATTCAAAAACTTTTCAATTCAGTTTTTGGAAATTCGATGGGGCAAGTGCATGCATTAGTACACATACTCAATATTAAACTTTTGTCCCTCCAAAATTATTTTATACTAGCATGTAATTCGTACGGGTCTCATAAAATTAGTTTTTTAAAATTATTAAATCTAACTGTTAAGCATGTAATTTTGTATTTTTTTCATTATCTTTAATTTTATATTTATTTTTCATTGGTTTATTATATAGTGGCAATATAATTTTCTTTTCTACTAAGAAATTTAAAATTTTACCGTAAATATTGAGATGTTTTCTTATGATAATATTTTCAATTAAATTAATATAATTTTAATATGTTTTATTTTCCAATAAATTTTAGATTGGTGGAATTACATTATGATAAGTTTTGTTTATCAAAATATTTTAGTTTATAATGTATGTATTAATTAGTTACGTAGATATTTGTTACAAATACGTAAACATAGCTAAGGAGATAACTTTTATATAATTTTTCAACATTAATAATTATTTATTTTTTTAGTATATGAATTTTTACCAGTAAAATGATATTGACATTTATAATTTTCAACATAAATACATTTTCTTTTGTTAAAATAATAATTTTTATCCTTTTGCTCCAACTCATATAGTGGATTTTGGTATATTATTTTAAAGTTTTTTTTTAATATATTTCAAAGAAGATTATGTTTATAGGAATTATATTATGATAATATTTTTAAATAATAATTATAATTTTGATATGTTCTATTTTTCAAAAAATTTAGATTTAATGAGATTCTATTATGATAAATTTTATAATTTAAAATTCTAAATTAATTGAGCATGTGTCAATTAACTATGTAGGCACTTATCACAAATATATTAAATATATTTGAATGAATAACTTTTATATAATTTTACAATATAATTAATTTTTATCTTTTTCAAAATACAAATTTCTTATCATTTTGTTGCAATCTATATAGTTATTTTTTGTATTTGTGCTATAACTATATATTTTATAGAGAGAAGATTAAGTTTAGATGAATCTATCATGATAATAGTTTTAAATAAAATAATATAATTTATCCAATTTTGTTCTTCAAGAAGTTTAAGTTTGGAATTCTATTATGATATGTTTTCTTAATTATGAATTTTTATATAAACAAAAGTTTTATGAAATTTTTTGTTTTAATTGTTTTACAATTCAATTTTGTGGACTCATATTATAATAATATTTTAAAAAGATAACATTTATTGTTTTAATTTTAGTTTTGGTGGGAATCATATTATGATAATATTTGTAAAAAGATAATAGTAATTATGATAATATTTCAAGATTAATTATCTTAGATTTTGTCAATGCATATATGTGAAGATAATAAAGATGTAATATTTTTCTTTCCAATATTTTGATTGTTAAATTTATGGGATTATGTGTTAAAAAAATACACGACCACTTGTCAAAAAATTATGCAGTTACATATTGTTATTAAAACGGAAATAGCAAAAGACTCAACTTTTATATTAACTAGAGTCGAGTCCACGTGATGAATGAGATGAGATCATTTTTGTATTATTATTTTGTATTTGTTACAATATTAATTTTATTGGATTTCTATCTTTCTTTTGATATGACATCTTTGGTTTCTATTCTTTTTCCATGTTGTCTTATATTTTTTAAAGGTTCAAATTCGGTTGGATTCATTATATTATTTTTTATACAAAAGAAACTTATGAAATTTTTTATTTTAATTTTTCTTATCCTTTGTTTAATTATCAATTTCGTGGACTCATATTATAGCAATATTTTTAAGAAGAAAAAAATAATATTTATTAGGTTAATTTTTATTTTGGTGGAATCCTATTATAATTTCTTTTGATGTGACATATTTGGTTTCTATTCTTTTTTTTTCCATGTTGTCTTATATTTTTTGATAAGTTCAAACTTGGTTAGATTTGTACTATAATAATATTTTTCAAAAAAATAATTAATTTCCCTTTAGTTATATTTAGATTTGTTAGGAATCCAGTTATGATAATGTTTCTAAAATAATATTTTTATTAACAGAATGATATGTGCACGTGTGACAAGCATATTATTTAAATTTTCTTGAGATATTATTAAGTTCGTCATTTTTATTTAATTAATATTTACTTATATGAAATTTGTATTAGCATTTTTAATGTAACATGAATTGTTGCGATAGTAAGACATAACTTATCTTCTTCTTCTAGTTTTTTTTTTTTTTTTTGTATCTGGGATATCTTTAATGTAATGTTAGAGAATCAGAAATTTAAAGTTAAGGATGTTTGTCTTTGATTTTTTATATAAAATGAAAATGAAAAATTATATTAACATTGTAAGTTATGATTTTAAGAATTTATCTTATGAGGGAGGGGAGATTTTAAGTTGGCAATGGTGTAAAGTGAAAAGAAAAAAAAAAATAGACACTCACTTAGTTCCTTATTAACTAATAGTCTTTTCAGAATATTCTTTTAGCTCTTTTCTAAATTATATTTTTGAAAAGCATCCTATAGGGAAATGTTAATGGCATGAAAGACAATATTATGAGATCATAGAGAGCAATTCGTGAATACAAATCATTTTTTCTGGTAATTGAAATTATTTAATAGACATTAATTCTTAATTCATATGCAGTATGTATCATGTGATTAATATAATAAATATTGCTAATATTTCTCATATTAAAATTCAATTTGCCTCTATTGATTACTAATATCTATATGTCACCATAAATATTTTTAATTATTTCGAATTTAAAATTTATTTTCAAATTATTAAAATATGGTTAACATATAACATTTTTTGGATTTAACGTGTTGTTTGCGAAATTTTACATAAGAGTTGATGGAAATATAAATAAAAAATCAATAAGGAGTTCAAAATGAGATATGGTTGGTTATGACTCAAGTGAGTTGTTTGAGTTCAACTCGACAAAAATTTGGTATGAGTTAAGTTTGAATACTAATGAGTTGAGTTGAGCCGAGCCGAGCCAAGCTGAGTTCTACTTAGAAGTTTTTTTAACAAGGCGAACTTGAGCACCCCATAGTTAAACTCGGCTCGGCTCAGCTCGGAAAAGGAGCATATGCGAATTGCAATACCAATGCGCAATTATGTACAATTTTCTTGTTGTCAGCAAATATAATTAAATGTAACCCCGAAACAAATGTACTTTGGAATTTACAAGAAGCATGACCAAACAAAACCCAGGGAGACACCAACTTGGAATGTTGAGCTCCATTTAAATTCATCTCATTTTGTGTTATTTTTTGCTCATATATACTATAGTAAGTACATCTAGTGTGTTTCCTTTGTAACTAATACAAATAAACTAATATAAACCATTACTTTTATTTTTATGTTTACGTTTACGTTTTGGCACCATCATCCAAAAAACAATGTCACTAATTACGAGACATCTTGGAGAAATGAAAAACACGTAGAAGCAAACCTAGGAACTGAGTTAAAAAAAAAAAAAAAGGAAAACTATGGGAGCCTTTTTTTTTTCCCTTCAAAAACCAAGGCACTAATTGGTTTGCATTTCTGTTCTTAGTTTTTTAAAATTTTGCATCTAAGATTCTTCTGCAGCTCAGTTTTATGTACAAAACTCCAGTTTGGCTTTGCTGAAATAAAATTTTCAAAAGATAATACTTGTAAAAAAATGTTCAAAACTTAAAATAATGACTATTTTAGGTAAAATAAAAAATAAAAAATTGGATTCTCTTCTCATATTATAAATAAAAATGTGGAATAATTTTGAGCACTGAGTTCATTTTTCGTTAATAGTGTTCACGATAGGACTTAATTTGAAAAAAAAAAAAAAATGTTCAACTTTCTTTGAGTCATTAATTGTTATCCCTGCATCTTTACAGTCTCTTCTATTTCTACTTATATGTATAAAATCTCTATCATTCTACTAATAAATCATTTTTTTCTCCCTCTCTATTAGATTTCCCTGTTATCTTTGCAAATTAAGTTTAAAAATTATTTCTTTCTCATCCCTTTGTCTTATGACAAATATTCTCCAAAAATAAGTAAAAATATTTTATTTTATATACTAATCTTTACTCTCTATAACGCACTGGGGCCTGGATGCGCTAGCGATTGGCACATAGTGGAGTGGTTGCCCCGGTATCTTGCACCTCGCATTTATGATATCTACATTAAACTGTGCCTCGGAAACACAATCAAAGCACACTTACCCTGTGTGCCTCTTTCACAACATGCTCTAGTCCCGAGTGTCTTCCAGTGGTCTTCTAGGCTTAGAAGAAGTCATGTTTGTTCCTGACATCTGCAATGCTATCTGTTTGCCGAACGGTATGTCTTGGTATTTTCAGCTATACGATTTGATTACAATGAATTTCTGGATCTATGGGATGAAAATAGCAGATGCAGAGATTAAATATCTTTTTTATTACGTTAGAATAAAAGGCATAAGATTTTATTACGTTGGGGGTGTATTTTAACCTGCATTGTCAAAAGTTCAGAAAAACAGCGCATTTTAAAATGAATTGGATTGATGTATATTTTAACATAAAAAACAAAAATTTTGTAAATTTAATTTTAGCAGGATAATATTTCACCACTATGTATCGAGAAATTAAGATGGGTGAGAAAGAAAATTGATTTGATAGTAAGATAAAGGAGAAAGAGAAGATGTAAGAATGGAATTTAATAACTCTATGACTCTACCATTATAGCAACTCTAATCAAATTGAAATTCCAAAAAAAAAAAAACTCTAATAAAAATTTTGATAGGTTTGGGGGATGCGATTGCAGGAATTAAAAGTAAAGGGCGTGTGGTTAACCTTGAACCCAAATCTAGCCCATATGTATTTAACAAACCAGCACAATTTAGAGCCCACTTTACTTTAAAGAAAAAGCCTAAGCCCACTTCAAAAAATTAAAAAATAATATTTTCTTCACGTTTGGCTGCAGTGTTCCAGTAAATACCTTGCTTTCGTTAAGTTGAGAAAAAAGATAATCATTCATCACTATTTTTTTTAATTTTTTGGTTATAAAAGAAAAAAAATTCTGCCAAAAAGAAAAGTTCAAAAGTGCAAAGGCTTGAGCACTTACATAATAAACCAAAGTACACTTACCATGAGAAAGACAACAATTTAAAGAGGAAAACTTCTTAAGAGAATGTGAATATGCTAGTATTGTATCTTATAAGTCCCTGATGTCGTTAAATTAAAATAAACGAAAAAAATTTAGTTTTACAACAACTCGCGATTAGTCTCATATATATTATGCTGATTATCGTTTCAACGAATATACAAGTGCAAAACCCAACCTATTCAAACCCTAGCGCCCCCCCAATGTATAAGATCCCGGCACCAACACTTGGTCACCATAACCAGCATGCACTTTTTTTTATTTTTGGTACATAAAAATTTAAGGGTAGGAGAATTTATCCTCCAGGGACAGGACATGCTGAGACCTTAATAAGAATTTAAAGCATCTCGATCGGCAATCAAAATGGGCCATACCACCTAAGAAATAGTGTTGTCAAACGGGCCGGGACGGCCTAGCCCATTTTTAGCTATAATGGGCCGACGTGACCCATGGCCCGGTTGGCTGTCACTGTAGCTGGCCTGTGTTCTGCCCGTGGCCCGTCTGCTGGCGGGTCGGGCCCGGACAAAGCCGGCCCTCGACTTTAAATTTTTTTTAATAAATATGAGTTTAAATATTTTTGAAGTTAATGTTGTGTTTTATTTTTGTCAAAAATTTTGAATTAAGGTTTTTTTTTTTTTGAAAAAATAAAGGTATTTGAAAATTTAAGTTTAATATATTTTTTGAAATTGAGGTTAGGGTTTTTTCAAGAATTAATATTTTATTTCAAATGTTAGTTTCTTTTTTAAAAATTCGTTTATTTTTAAAATAAAATTGATGATGTTCAAAAGAAAATTGTTTTTTTTTTTATTGATAAATTTTAAAATGTGTAAAATTAAGGATAATAAATAAGTAAAAGTAGAAATATTCATAATATATATGCTTAATAATATAGTATATTAAAACAGGCCTTAAGGGACTTTCTGGCCTGGCCCGTGAAGTTTTAAAAGGATCTAAACGGGCTTGGCCCACGGGGGCCCACAAGCTCAAAATTTTAGAACTATCAGCCTTAGGCCTGCTCATTTATAAATGTATAGGCTATGGACTAGCCACAAATCGATGCAGCCGTTTTGATAAACCCTACTAAGAACCTTGTGCACATAATGGTGAGTAAATGAAGAGAGATACTTGTATCATGAATTGAGTGGTTTGGTTCTTGACAACTTGAATTATTTTTTAAAGTTTTCGGGCTTTTTGCCGTATATTACCGTTGCTCAAATGGCTATAAAAAATTTTAGTGGTTGCAATATTTTTTTTTCTTATAAATATATGAAACATTTTCAATATTTCTACACATTATATTTATTCTTTCCAGCATTTCCATTCCACACCCAAATTAATATTTAATATTTTCTCCTATCATGTCTTATGATTTTTTTTCAAAATTTTTAATATAGGTGGGTGTCTTTTATTATTATTCTTGGTAAGAAATGCAATTTTATTGTTACTTTTATTATTTTTAATAACTATAATTATGGGATAATACATTTAATTATTGTTGTTGATAAATATAAAAGTAAAATAAATAATAATAATAATAATAACAATAATAATAATAGATTGAATAAAAAATACTAATGAGTAATAATTAGAAAGAGAAAATGATTGAAATGAAAGACAAGAGGTGGAAAGAAACTTATTAGAGTATTGCGCTGATATAGCAATGATGTGACATGTATAAAATTGTGTAAAGATGCTTAAAGGGGGATACTCGAATATAGATGCTCTTACGGTATCCTATTTCTTATTCTTTTTAATTTTTTATTATATCGTTTTGGTTCTTATACTTGAGACCGTAAATTGCACTTCGGTTCTTGTACAAAAAAAAGTCGCACAATGTGTAGCATACGAATATAAACTTTCATTGAGTGTGAGATCATCTCTAATTACTTTATCATGTTTCCATCTCCTTTTTATCCTTAAAATTGAAGACAGAATATAATAAGGATTGCAGCTTTTGAGATACATAAATTTAGGCATAAAATTTATTAAAAAATATTAATTTTTAAAATTTTTTACCAAAATAGATTGTTTTTAGAACTATTCACTCAAATAGGTTAATTTTAACTAAAAAAACAAAAATATCCTTATAATTAATTATTAGTTTGTAAATTACTTTTTACTGTAAGTAACAAACTTAAATTTCAAACTAATTTTAGAATAAATTTAAGTTGAGCGATGTAAATTATTAATTTAATATTTTAACTAAAATGTTATAAGACAATAAGTTTTAACAAAAATTTCACTCCAGAAAAATCCGTAATGTTGCTTAATTTTTTCCAATATGCTTTAATTGTGATAGTTTACATAAATTTATGAAAGAACAAAACTAATATACTTTTAGAATCTCATGCAATCCATTATTAGTAAAATCGCAAACCATTGCCATTTAATACTAATAAGTATTTATAATTAAAAAAAATCTTCTATTTTCTGAATTGATATGAAACTTAATGAAATACTTTTATTTTTATACATTCCACACAAAACATGTATCATTCATGTTATTCAGTTGTTTTCCGCATTAAACTCCAAAAACTACTTTTAAATTGGAAAACATATTTTTAGTAACTTTGTAAAATCAAATATGTACATACTTGCACGCAAAATACTATATTAAATATGTTCATACTGAATAATTTTCTTTCTGTCGCCCATAGTTTATTAATTTTATCCATACATTGTCATTCCATTCAAATCAGGGAAAAAAAAGTTTTGTTATGTTTGGATTTGAAACTCTATATCAATTAAATACATACACATTTAACACAATACGTACCAAGGATAGATACAAAAAACAACATGGATGGATTTTAAGTTTTGGGCAAAGAATTATTATTAAATGAAAATAAATAATAATTTCATATACAAAAGGGTAAAAGTCACTCATTTTGGTAAATAATTTCAAGACTAACCTATTTTGGTAAATAGTTTTGAAAATTGATCAGTTTTGGTAATTTTTCCAAACTTTGTTGCATTATGTTGATGTTTCTCAAAATATAGTTTTAAAGTTGCTTTCAAAATTAAATTTTATATCAGCCATATTTTATTATTTAATAAATAGATTTTAGATTTTTTTTATAAGAAATATAATGTTTAGTAAAGAATAAATTGTTATTATAAAAAAATAAAATAGACATCTATTAGAAATATAAATATACTCTAATATTGAGGCTCTTGTAGTTAATGCTTGAAAAAGTAAAAACCGGTTCTCAAGTTGCCTCTAAAAGAGCCCTATAGAAAAAAGGTGTCTTAACTCTACTTGTAGAAGGGTAAGAGCGTACAATAATTTCTAGCCATAAAAATAAAATATTTTAAATAAAATTGTTATCAAAATTATTTTTTTGTGACTAGAAATAAGCCCCTTAGCCTTGCGTCTTAAAAAACAGTGTTAGACACTATTTTCCAATCCCACGAGCATAAGCGGCCGTTGAAAAAGAAAAGTAGTTTTTCCTTTAGCGAACTGCAGTATTCGCTTTTAACTGGGAAAAAAAATGCTATATATACAGAAGTGGTCCCTAAAAAATAATGCCACTTAACAAGGTTGTGTCACATAGCACCGCATGAAGGAAGTTATCATAACCAATGAGGAAAATGGGGAAAACCATTTTCTTTTCATCCTAAAACAAAATTCGAAAATAAATCTTAAAAAAAATTGGGCCGGTGGAAAAACAATTACAATTTTGAGTAAAACCGTTTCCTAAAACTTTCAACTTGAAAATTTCTGAAATTGGAGCATGATATACACTGACATCTAATTTCTCATAAGAAGCTATATTCATAAAGTAATAGACTCATGCACATAGGTTTGTTTAATTTCAGTTTATCAGTTTTTTAACTTAAAAATTAAATAAAATTTGACTACTTAGTTTTTAAGTTAAGATTATTTACTATTTTAATCTAAATAAGCTAAAATTTTTAAATTGGATACATCAATTTTTTTTAAATAAAAAATAATTTTTTTTTTTTTTTTTTTAAACTTCACCCAGTTCTGTGTCCCTATTTGGGGAAGATGTTTATGGGAATTTTAGTTTTCTTCAAATGGTCACAAGATGCAAATCCATTTCTATAGGTACGCTAACTACGAATTAAAACTACGATAAATTATATGGCTACATGTACAAGTGGAAGCATTCACATCAGTTTTTTTATTTGAGAATTTCTCTAAGTTTTTGTAGAAAATTTTTACAGAAATATTATAGTAATCTTCCCAATAGAAAAATTATTATTCATGCTTTTTTTTATTAAAATGATTTTTTTTTCCACCAAAACAATAAAATATTAATTAAGATTAGGAAAAATATTTTTTATATATCATATAATTATTTGAATAATTTAAAAAAATGAGAGAAAAACTAGTATGGGCAATTTCTAACATTGTGATTTTTAGTAAGAAAAATTAATTTTTAAAATATGAGATGCAGAAATTGAATGAAATAGGCCAATGCAAATGCCACATGGATAACCTTGATATAAGGATCAACCAGTGGATGAATTAAAGTTAATATGTATACACACACTCATTCATACATAATTAAATTTAACTACTAACTATAAAAGTGTGAAGGTGACAAAAAAAATTCATTTTATATTCCAAAAATACCCCTTCGGAAGTAATAAATTACATTAATTTTCTACCCATTTAAAGAAAAAAAATAAAAATAACTAATTTGTTAAATTGAAAGTCATTAAGGCATTAAATACCTCACTCCACTAACAAAATAATATAATTTAATATTAATTTTTTTCTGAAATTCACACTGTGCATGTTAGACACAATTTTTAATTTTTTTAATTAATTATAATTATAATTTTTGAATAGCTTATTATATATAATACGCAAATGGCGCCTTAGAATGTGATATGTGTTAATTTCAATAAAATATTGGATACTCTAAAAAAATAATTCACACTACCATGTTTCATATATTTTACATTCCCAAAATACCTCACATTTATCTAGGATTGAGTAAAATTCTACTATCACTACCGATAGTATTATCTACCATGGATATAATTATCAATACCATCAGTAAAAATTATTCTTACAATGACAAATGTTAGCCTTCAAAGTTTACCACTAATATTGGTATGATTACCTTTGGATGTGTGGTTACCACAGACATTACCATTAGTGCACAATTCTTTAATGTAAATATATTTTATTTTCATGACGCTAAATATATTATATTTTCTTGTACCCACACGTATATATTATAATTTAAATTTAGTGTGAGATTCGAAAATATATTATATTTTTATATATAATGACATTAAATATATATGATCAAACTTTTAATAATAACATTTGTGATATTTTTCGTGTGTAATAAATTTTTATAAAAATAATATTTTGATAGTACGATAATATTGTAGTCAAGATTAAAAACTACCACCGATGGTGACACAATAATCATTTTACTTAATAGTTAGTGGATGTTTTGAAAAATACCATATAATATGGTATGTTACAAGATAGGATGGTAATTTTTACCATTTTCATTTGGGTTCAACCTTACATTTATCCCTAAAATTACTTACTTTTAAACCTCATCGTATTTTTTTAAAATTAATATATTTGTCTTTTAAATTTCTAAATGAATTTATAATGGGAGTTAATAATATTATAAATTCGTATCTTTTCATTTTCTATTCTGTAGGATTTTAATGATCTAACTCGCGTAAAATAAGAGCACTTGCATCAGCTTATCTAAACAGATTATCTATTTTACAGCATGAAAACCATTATTTCTATTTTACAGATTATCTATTCAACTACTCCCCACAACAGATTATTTAAAATACAGATATCTAAAATACAATTTCTTCATACAACAGATTATCTA
>MKEJ01036990.1:0-11062 GCA_001753735.1 Embelia ribes
TGTGTGTGTGTGTGTGGTGTGGGGTTGGGTTGGGTTGGAGTTGGGGGATAAGTCAATCACATGGAATAATTAAGGAATCAAACCAAAAGTATTAAAAACATTTGAAAGCGCAACCATAGAGATCATAACCGATTACCATTACCTTGTTATTGGCATGTTGCCTAATATATTATATATTTTCATGACACAAATAATTATATATATTTAGGGTAAATTACACTTTACCCCATGAGGTTTTTGATAATTTCATAAAACCCCTAAGATCTTTGAAATCCCCATGAGGTTTTATTCTATTTCACTTTACCCCCCAATTTTTCAGGGGCAAAGTAAAAGTCGGATTATCTTTTAGACTGACTAACTAAAAAATTTCTAAAATTACCCCATAAATAGTACATTATGTCTAGTTTTTTGTTATTGCTTTTTCAAAAAATAATTTATATATATAAATATAATATATATTTTTTAAAAATATAATGATATTTTTTGTTTTTATTAAATATGGGCTTCAAAATTCATAAAATTAGGAGATGAAGTGAAGGTAATATGGTCCTTTTACATAAAAATCAAACTTTGGTTATGACTAGGGGCAAAGTGTAATTTTCAATACCCCGGGGGTAATCTGAAATATTCAGAAACCTCATGGGGATAAACTGTCATTTACCCTATATATATTGTTATCTATAAAATGTACACGGATACTTTGAAAAATATTTTTCCTAGCTCCAGACTGATTACTTTTTTGTACAAACCATTGATTCTAGAAAATTGGAACTTTAGGGCAAAATGTTATTCCCTATTATGACAATTAATGATTTAACAAAAATTATTCAATAGTCACATATGCTTCTCTGCAAATGCAAAATTGCCCTTAATTGGAGCTCGGATTTCATAATAGGAGGAGAAGTATGATAATTAATAAAAAAAAAAAAAACTATTGATAGCATTATATATAAACACAATTTATCTTATGCCTACCAAGATGCTTTTAGATATGAATAAACGAGAAAAAATTAAGAACCAATAATAATAAAAATCCTAAATTGATATGCTAATAGTCCTCCTAATATTTGGTCAACCAAGTGTATCATAAAATAATCATATACCCTAATCTCACGGTGGTCATAAAATTTAAGCATAGATGATGTTCACTCTTCGTTGACTTTGGACCAAATCACGGAATGTGAGAATATATGTAGTATTAATTTTTTAGCTGTTATTAATTAAGTTTAATAATTAATTATAAATTCCTCTTACACATGTAATGGTTGTAAAATTGGAAAAGTTTTAATTTCCCGGAGAATCTAGAGCGGATGAAGCGCTGACCATAGTTCTAGCAAAATAGTAACAAATGATTATATAAATATTTTTTTAACTCATCTTGTTCTCTGCAGAGATCATTCCATAAAAAAATCATATTAGGAACAAATTCAAAGCCACACATGGGGACTAGAGCACAATATATTAAATTAATGTGACTGATAATTAATTGTTGGAACAAACAATATATAAAAATAAATAATATAATTACTTGGAAATGTAAAAGGCAGATTAATGGCTGGACTGGAAGGCATGAGAACAAGAGAAGGGAACAAATGGGAAAAATAAAAGAGAAATTGTAGTGGAATCAGACAAGGTCACGTCTGCATCTCACGTCACGTGACCACATAGAGAGAATACCTTAAGTTGAAAATTCGGTACAGTACTTGCGGTAAAATAATATATATATATATATCATAATATAATATATTGAACAAAAATTATAACAGATTTCAAACATATCAAAACATGTGAATAGTAAATAGTGAATTATAATATATTGCAACAAATTATAATATATTGATATAATGTTATAAAACATGTGAAAATTTTACACTAATATACACTGAAGTTTGAGCCTAAGTTGACCCCGAGTATTATGCTCATTTATTTTATTTTATTTTATTTGTTTTAGTAATACTTATTGATAATGTATCTTAGACCACGAATATGGGTTGGTGACTAGCTTGAAAATGGATCAACCTTCAACATGTGTTAAAAAATCATCTTAAATGGTAATGGGATTAGTAATTTACAAGAGTGTCCTAGTGACTAAGCAAAATTTAATGTGAATTAAAATGAGTTTCAAGCATATAGCAAAAATTGCTGACAAATTTAGAAAAAAATTCAAAGGTCTATAGCTGTACCGTGTTTACGCAAAGAGGGGCATGGAACTTACAATCTGGAAGAAAATGTAAATAATTATTACATGCCACTATTTCGTGTAATGTGAGTACCACTATCATATATATGTAGAAAACTGAAAATTTGTCAGGTTAGTATGAATTGACCATCATGTAAGTAGAATTATTTGATGTTAATTTTACATTTGAATAAATGCTTCTACTCTTATATTGTAAATTTCCAACCAGGAATGGGGAATCAACAGATAAATGATTATTTTATGAGGTTAGCGTAACTTGACCATCATGTTAGTATAATTATTTGATGTTAATTCTACATTTGAATATTTTCTTCTATTCTTTTCAATTCTCAACAGATCATATTGGTTTTGACGCTAGGAATATTTGGACACGGAGAGCGAATATTGGTGTCTATACGTGCAATGTTATTATTTAATTTATTCAGAAACAATGCTAGCCTATTCATTTATTTGGTATTTTTATTTGGATGAAGATTTTATACATATATGTCTATAGAAAATTTCTACATACACCCTAATCATTTGACATATAAGAAAGAGAAACTAACAATATTGCTTTGAAAGAACACATGATTTAAGTATTTTAAATATACAAAGAAAATATAATTTAATGTTGAATTTGATAGTTTTCTGTTAGTTTTTCTCCACTTTTATATATGTTCTTAGCTTAGTTCTTCCTAATTTTACATGTATATATAGGGATATTAGTTTGTTCGTTTTTTTTTTTTTTTAAAACAAAGAGATGTCAAATTTAATAAACCCTTCAGAGGAAAGGAAACCCAGAATACAAAAGTGTCCAAGAAAACAAAACACATTACAGAAAATTCAAAACTATACAAACTATTTAGGACATCTAAAATTACAAATTTCCATTGTATCCATATTAAAAGCTTCAATAGCAATTCTAGACATAGAACTCGAGAACGAAAAGGAAGCTTGGAGACCAGAAGCTCCTAATTTGGCAAGACAATCTGCTATATGATTTCTTTCTATGAATTGATGCTTGACATCTAGAGCCACTAAATCCAAAAGAATCAAAATATCACTCCACAAGAATTGCAACAGTAAAGGGAGAAATAAATACCTTCAAACCAATTTACCAAAATTAAAGAGTTTGTCTCAATACATATCTGATTAATGCCTAAACATGCAGAAGAGCTTGCATTTCAGCATATGTTTTTGTATGAGAGCCCGAGAGCTGATATTTGTTTGTTCGTGTTACCGTTCAGACGGAAAGTTTCATATGCTTGCAGTATGGCTATATTTAGTTTGCCTGCACAACTTGTTCTTTTGTTCCTATTGCCGTCCGGATTCGGATCGAACGAATATTTGTTCCAAGTTTGTCTTCATAGTAGTTTTATTGGCGGACGAAATTCTATTGTTCTAATTTGGACCATCAATCTTACAAAATACAAGAAGGTAACGCCACTACAATTTTCGTATCTTTTGGGGGATATTTTTGCGAATATTTGGACAGAATAATTTATATTGTGTATGTACATAAGCATTACAAATGGTTAGACCCTCCAAAAATAAAGAGTCCAAGTTTATTCCACGTAAGCATAGTAAGACACCAAGAAAGGGCGCCCTTTGAACAAGGATATCTAGGCCTGCTATACATTACAGTCTCATGAAAAATTAAATAAGAATATTCTTCAACAATTGAAAAATAAAATAAGGACGTGATAAAACCCAAAAGAGCAAAGGAATTTATTTGGGTCATATAAATCACTATCCGTCACAGAGAAAAACAAACGTTGAAGAAAGGGACTTTCATTAATTCCTACATATTAACAAAATATTCGAAATGAACAGTTAAATCCAGTTGCTGTGTTGAGGTTTCCAACAATTCCCTGCACAACCACTGAACCACTATAAATCTCTGCCCTATTTATTTATTTATTTATTAAAATTATTATTATTTCACTTAACCTTTTTGAAATTTAATATCAGAAATTGGACCCTGAGTTGGGAAACTTTATTGTGCGAATGGATTTTCTTACTGTATTAAATTTATAAATCTGCAAGATCGCTGAAAATGTTTGTAAAAATTTCGTTCATTGAGTTAGTTGAATATGACAAATTTTTACTGGTGTAATATAAAAATCTTGCTGACCTATAATATCACTTAAATATTATTAAATATAGTGGTTATAGAATTCGGAGTATTAACATAATCAAAACATAAAACTATTTTAGTTATAAATCAAAGGGTCATAAGGGCCAAGAGGCTCATGACCCTCTCGAGATGAAAATCATCGAGAGATGTGAGACGGGCAAGTTCAATAGGTATTTTTAGTGTGTAGGTTGCTTGGTATCAAGGTTAAAATTCTCGGGAAGCTAAGTGGTGAATGTTGAATTTTAATTTTCATTTGATCTTGAAAATAAAATCTTGTGGGAATAATTTGGTTTTGTGGCAGCGGTATTTTTCTGTTGTTTTCATTGTCTTGAACTTGATATAGACGAAAGGAGTAGCCACCTCTTAGACTAGCCAAATTTCGTTATTCAACTCAATTTTGTATTGCTTAAATGGACCTTCATCATAAAAAAGGAGTAGCCACCTCAAACAATTGATTTCCTCCAAACATATTATATAAAAATATATATATTCTTAATTCACTCTACAAACAATCAACCCCCTACTTAGTTTGCACCCAATGCTAGGTAGTCCTAGAATCCCAATGAACTTTTACACCTCTTTCTGATTATTTTTTAACATGTCTATTGAAGATTTTATAGATGAATAATTGTTTATGATAAAATCAAGTAGCCATTTCATCTAGAGTACAAGTAATACTTTATCCGTCTAAAACTATTCTTTTAGACGTATAATTTTTAGACGGATAATTACTTATATTCATCTAAAGTACAAGTCATGATAGGTAATCCTAGAATTCCAATGAACTTTTACACCCTTTCTGATTATTTTTTAACATGTCTATTGAAGATTTTATAGATGAATAATTGTTTATGGTAAAATCAAGTAGGTTTCATCTAGAGTACAAGTAATACTTTATCCGTCCAATATTTAACATGTCTATTAAATTATTTTTTTTAACTTAGTAGTTGATTCGAAAATCAATAGCTCGTATGTGTCCAATTGGGAGCTATCCAACATCTCTGCTAGCCAGCCCCAATCCGTAAATTGTTACTATCATCCTCGAATTAATTATTAGATAGAATATGACAAAAATGTATTCGCACAATTTGATTATTTTTATTCCATTTCAAATTTGAAATTTTGCTTTTTTGATTTAGTCTAAAATTGCATGCCCTACTCAATTTTTATGAACAGAAAAGTATTAACCTTAAATTTTCAATGCCCGAATTAACCGTCGTCTCTCCCCTTCTCTCTCTCTCTCTCTTTCTCTCTCTCTCTCTCCCCGTTTCTGAACCATCTTAAATGCTCTCCATTTCCCCTTTTCACTAACTTTCCCTTCAANNTACCCATTTAACTGCTCATCTGAAATGAAAGTAATATTGACCTTAGCCATTTTTTAATGCCCTAGAAAATACCGTCCTCCCTCCCCCTCTCTCTCTCTCCCCCTCTCTCTCTCTCTGAACCATCTTTAAATGCACTCTTTTCTCCTTTTCACTAACTTTCCCTTCAAACCTTCATCCCAATAAAAACTCTGTTTTCTCCCCTCTTTTACACCATTAATTTGCTGCTGACTCCTCTCTCTCTCTCTCTCTCTCTCTTTCTCTCTATACCCTTTTCTTTTCTTTCTTTCTCAAACCCTAATAATCTATCCTATCCTCTCCAAAATCATATACCACTCATATATAACCCTATTTTTCTTTTTCTGTTGTCTCACTTTTTTTTCCTTCTCGACTTCAAATCTCTCTCTCTCTCTCTCTCTCTCAACTGGACCATGGATCTCTCTCTCCAAATGGGCCTGAGCTTGGGCCTGGGCCTGGGCCTTGATAATGGGCCGGCGGCGAGGAAATCGTCTTTCTCTAATAGCTCGGCCACCACGGACTCCGCTAGCAGTGGGAGCGATCTGAGCTTAGGGTTTGATAGAATGGCAGTTCCCAATATGAATCATCTTTATTATCATCATCATCATAACTACCAGCCACAAATACTATGGCCGAGATTTCAAGAGGAGTTCAAGGGAGGTGATCAACGGTGGAGGAGTGAGGAGGAGCGTTAGGGCACCGAGGATGAGGTGGACTTCGACTCTACATGCCCACTTTGTTCATGCCGTTCAACTTCTTGGTGGTCATGAGAGTAAGTTTTAATAATTAGTTACAAGATATACATGTAGCTTTTTTTATTTTTCTATCCTTTTTTGCAGCCTTAAAGTGATTTTAATTTTGTTTTAGTTTTAAGTGATTTTAATCTAAGGTTTCAAATGAATAAACAAAATAATTATAAAGTGATGTGCTAACATGGTATCAAAAAGTTTAGTCTTTAATGCCTTTATTGATAATTACCCAACATATATTGAACTTGCATCTTTTTGGAGGATCGAATTAATGAGAAGACCTTTATCACAAATTCGTACTGTCAGCGTTCAAGAAAAAAAAAATAAATAATAATAATAAAATATAAAAAATTATATCAATGAAACAGAGAATTTGATTTACTTAGAAAATTTAAAATTTTTACCGAAAATGTTAAGGTTATGTTTTAATTTTAAAACTACAGCTAGTCATTTTTTCTTTCATTTTTGCTTGCAATTAATGTAACAGGAGCAACACCAAAATCGGTTTTAGAGCTGATGAACGTGAAGGATCTGACCTTAGCTCATGTGAAGAGTCATTTACAGGTGCGTTTAATTAATGATTTTGTTGAAAATTGTTTGATGTGATATTTTTTTCATAGACTAGTTTTGACTTTTTTCTTATATATATATATATTTTTTCTTTGGGTATCATTATGGTGTACTAGTACTATATAACTTTTTTGGTGTGATCACTAGTGGGATTGTGGGGCAAAAGGGTACATGGGGGGTACAGACAAAATGGCATCTATAAAAGAGTAATCTTTAAAATGTGGACTATTTCCTTAAAACTTTCTTGTGGGTATTCATGCAGATGTATAGAACTGTAAAGGCCACTGACAAGGGTACAGGTATTTCCCCTTTTTCTTTTAAAATCTAATTCCTTTATCATTTTCAAAAAATAAATAAAATGAATATATTAATCCATATGGTGGAGATATTGTGAGAAAGATAATCATCATGTAGTAGTGTGTATTTCATAAGCTATATATATCGTTAGCCCGTAAAAAGTATGACCTAGAGAAGAAAGTAATGTTATTCACAGGGAACTTCTAAACGAATGTACAGAATAATATGACATACTTAAAAATCCCATGTCATTAATATCCTTTTGTTGCAAAATTATTTCGCTACAATATGGTCCCTACTATGAATTTATTTCTGTCAACAATTTTATCGCTAATGCAACACTTTTTGTGACAAGTTATTTCTTTATATACTTACCCGGAAAACTTGTCACTAATTTATAAGTTTTTACTTACTGAAGTGATAGTGTACATGATATGGATACCATGAGTGAAAATGTAGATAAGACAATAATCCCTCTATGGAATTAATTTCAATTATTTTTCTGGAGTGTCTGATAAAGCAAGACAAATATGATTACGAATATGTCATCATAATATAGGTAAAGGGCAGATGGAGACGTGTTTGTTCCAACAAAGAACTGAAATAAATGAAGAAGAAAAGGATACAGATAATTTTTCTTGTGAAAAAGCTCAACCAAACACACCTTATTCTCCTAATCCATCGCCACCGCCAACACTACTATTGCAAGTCCCCCAAAACCCAAGGTTAGTCATCATCTACATATATACGTACATACATGATAAGTAATTATCCATACACAATAACTCATATATTCTGTAGCTAATGCCACAGCCACACTAAGATATTGTCGGAAAAAATAGTTTTTATGTCCAATATAAATTACTATACAGGTTCCATAGAAGATTAGCATATTTTATAAATATATTTAATGTATTTCTTTTAAGTTGGTTTAGAGTTTGTATGCCCTCATAATGAAGTAATTCCATTTTTTAGGAATATATAGTGTTTGGCATATCAGGGTGGAGTCTTTTTCCTATGCTAAATAATGATTTTTAGATAATAGTGTGGAATTTGAAGAACATAGAATATGAGGACTTGATGAGCCTAGGGTATTTAATCAGAAGATAATTCAGAGTATTTAATTAATATCCAAACTTGGCCGCATTCTATTTGACCTCATTCATGGACGGCTATTGTTTAGCGCCCTTCGAGGAAAATTGCATGCTAGGGTTGCAATCACCTTCGTTTATCTCATTTTTATTTTAATTAATTATTTTATCTATTATTAATTTTTGTTGTTCAAACAACCTCCCATCTACTCAATTTTTAATTTTTGGTTGTCATAAATGGAAAATTGATGTTAAAAAA
Organism: Embelia ribes; assembly: GCA_001753735.1. Taxonomy (NCBI): domain Eukaryota; kingdom Viridiplantae; phylum Streptophyta; class Magnoliopsida; order Ericales; family Primulaceae; genus Embelia; species Embelia ribes. Next base: position 8,626 of record MKEJ01036990.1, read on the forward strand.
ATTCTTCATCCGGGTGTAATAACAACGTTGTAAGTGTATTTGTCAAAAGGAACTTTCTTACTTAATTCAAATTTCAAACAGTCATCTTAAAGGAAAAACAAGAGTTGGAGTTCTAGCTAGTTTCTTTAGAAATTAATCATGACATTATTATTTTGGAAAAAGCAAATTCTAATATGAGTCAAGAAAAAGACAAATACTAATATAATAAGAGCTGACAAAGACTAGTATCTTGATATAATAGTATTAACTAAAAACAAGACCCGCAACAAACCGCACCTTGGGCATTGGAATGTGCTTCTTTAAATAAATAATATTGGTTTATTATAACTCTTTATAGTATTTGATTATAAGATATTCTTGTATTTTGTTTTGATATTTCGTTAACTTGTCATTAGCAGGGGTTCAACGTCATTATCAATAGAAACAAACGATTGGAGCCATTCAACTCAAGAAAATACATTAAGTTATTATCATCCAGAAGCAAATAACTCCAAGGTAAATTATACTATTATTTATTTAGAGTAATTATGAAGCAAACATTCTGAAAACATTCCCAGCAATAAAAATCCAACAGCTAAAAATTAAAAAGCGCTTAAATATCTGATTTATCTAGGTGGATGTGAAAGAGGGAGCACTCCACGTGGCAGATATTTTGGAGAATAAGCGGGTTGAGAATAGTGCCAAGTCATCAAATTCCCATGTCAATTTGGACCTTGAATTTAGCCTTGGCAGGCCTAGCTGGCTGTTGGACTATGCTGAGTCCTCTACGGATCTAACACTTCTTAAGTGTTGGAATTAAACACTAGCAATTAGTTTAATTTAATCATGTTAAATTTTTGGGGAATTTTTGTTTGTTCCAATGTTCGTCAAATTTTGGCTTAAATATATAATGGAAACCTATAGAGGATGGGTTTTTACGGATTCTATAGTGGGAAACATAATATTAGTTGCTTACTCAAAAAATATTAGTTTTCTTTTATCATATTAACTAGAATTAAAAAATCTGAAACGTACAAACTAAGAATGCCAAAGTCCAAATGCGCCATTTTATGCACACCCACGGTCAGTTCTTTTGTTTTTTTTTTTTCACTATTACGGAAATGTAAAAACAAATATTACATTATCGCACTCATGCTGGGTTAAAGGACATAAAAGACTTGCATATGCTCTGATAGATACATTAATCATGTTATTTTCAGTTGCAGCACCCATCCGGCCATTGGATAATAGTTCGGGTGACATCAATGGACTCATGTATCAATAGAACCTCGTCCGAAGAATTACTGTTCGAGCACAACCCCTGTCTGCTTGATTAGGTGGCCCTCTTGTCTAGACGTAAATCGGGATAATTTTAAGTAGTTGGCCCAAAATGTTAAACCTAAAGTGAGGTGAACTGGTTTTATCAAAAAAAATAGCTAGTAAAATTTTGCCAAGTAAAAGTATGTTTATGCTTATGTAGATAATTAATGCATAGTAAAAGAGATACACGTGGGTAAAGAAGGGGCTTAATGGTTTTATACCAGTTCGGACAAAGTTCAAGAGAAATTAAACTCCTATGTCCACCCTTTTCAAGATACCCCTTAAGCTCCATTAATATATTTACCGATAATGAATCTTACCTACCACACCTTTGAGTTACACTAGCTCTAGTTTTAGCTTACACTCATTATTAAGAATGCAAATGACTCGAGCCAAGCCTTAACTTATTAAGGCTCAACTTGCTTGTCAAAAGAGTTTGCTCAGGCTTTCCTTATTTAGGTAACGAGCATTGTTTTTATTGTTAAAGCTAGACTGGTATGAAGATGAGCCTATTCATGAATAATTTGGTTCTTTAGATTTATAAAGAGCTTGTAGCATCTTGGATGTGCGTGAGCGGGCATGTGTGCGCGGGCTTCGGCGAGCTAGCATAAGATGTTGTCGAGTTGGCACGTTGACAGACTACCACACTGAGTGATTTACCACAGTATCGAGGGATGTAACTACTCATCCCACATTATCCAAGTAAGGGAAGGGGATATGTTATATAAGTAAGAACACGAATCTGCTAATTACAATGTGTTTTAAAGCCGTGCGAGAGTTGAGTTAGTTGAATCTTTAAAGTTAAGCATGCTCATATTGGAACAATTCCAGAATGGGTAATCTCTCTGAGAAATTTCAGTTCTACATGTATAATTTTGTCCAAAGCGAATAATATTATATTATGTGAATTTATGAATTGTTACATAGCCATGTAGTTATGGACATGTCAAATAATTAAATGCATCATCATATAATTTTTTCGGCTTAACATTTCTACTACAAAAGGTTAACTTATTTATAAATGTACTATTGAGGTCACAGACAACATTTTTTCATTTATTGGATTCGAATTTATCTATATATGTTTGTGTACATCAACTTACTCTCTCTCTATATAATGATATTATCAAAATATGAA
>MKEJ01037002.1:0-12749 GCA_001753735.1 Embelia ribes
GTCTTCTCAATATCCTCCTCTTAGATTCTCAACTGCTGATGCCCCCGAGCGAAGATCAATCTTCAAAAAATACTTTTGACCCCTTCAACTGGTCAAACAAATCATCTATTCTTGGCATTGGATGCTTATTCTTGATCATGATTCGATTCATTCCTGTAATCGATATACATTCTCATTGATCCATCCTTCTTCTATACAAATAGTGTCGGTGCACTTTACGGCAACATACTCAAATAGTTGAACCCTTTATTTTGCAAATCATCAATTTGTGTCCTCATTTACTCTATCTTAGTAGGAGCCAAATGGTATAGTATTACATAAATAGGTCTCGTACTCGAAACAAGGTCAATAGTAAATTCCACCTCACGATATGGTGGTAAGCCACTAAGATCCTCTGAACATACATTAAGAAAGTCACGAACAACTAGGGGTAACTCAAGATGAACCTCCATAGTCTTCGCAATAGAAAGACTAGCCAGAATAAAACTGAGGGTATCTCTAGTTGATCCTACAAATGGAAAAGGAATGTCTAGATCACCAATATACCGAACGATCACCCCTTCTTCCGGAAATAGTATAACCTAATGACGGTCACACTCGATTATAGTATGATTGGCTAACAACCAATCCATACCCAGAATAACATTAAATCCATATATGTCCCGAACAATCAGATCACATTCGAATTCGTGATCGAAAATAAGAATGGAATAGCAACAACATAAGAACTTCAAAGCTATCCAAATACCCAAAGGTAGATCAACTGTTATACAAGATTCATGATACTCTAGTTCCAACCCCAAAGATTGGACTAACCCTGTTGCAACAAGTAAATGAGATGTACCTGTATCAAACAAAATATGTGTACATGATGACTGAAATAACAGAATACCTCCAATGACAGATGTCTCTGTCGGAGTAGCAAGGACTTCTTGAAAAGCATACATATCCATCTATAGAGTTGGCACAAAAGTAGATGTTGTGGCTCGGTTCCTAGTCCCATTCTGACCACCATGACTCGCTACCACTCCTGACTGAACCGACGTGGTTGGTGGTATTGGCACTGTACAAACAGACTGAGTTGAAGCAACCTAAGTAAGCTAGGTCCGTATGACTGCCTCTGGGCAAACACTCTGCATGTACCCCATAGCCCCACATCCATGACACCTCATCAAAGAATAATACCACATAAGATGCTCATCATGTCTACACTTATAGCACTCTTCTATCCCGAACTCTTCGACCCAATCCTAGTGTTATAAGGCCTCTGAACTGTCTACCCCTAACCATGTGAAGTCTAATCATCTCGTCCCCGTTTCTGACTACCCTATCAACTAGATTGTTTCCTTGACTGTTGCCCCTGACTCAATCTCAAAGTTCACTTCCTCTTCTATTCCTTTATCCACATTTCGTGTAGATCGATGGCCTCTTGTTCATCGGCTAATGCCACTACCTGAGAATACATAGTCGATCTTACCACCCAACAAATACAGGGTCATAAACCCTTCATAAACCATCTAATCTCCTTTACCTCTGTGCGTACATAAACCTTAGCATATATCGCCAATAAAAGTCCGTTGAATACTACATCACTGTTCGAGTACCCTGATACAAATTTAGAAAGTCATGCATCTTTCTACACTTGTACGATTGCAGGAAATACCTATTTAGGAAAACATCCTTGAACCCCTCCCAAGCTAGCTCCCCAATATCGAACATCTCAGCATACTCTTTCCACCGTTTAACTATCTTATCTCACAAAAACAACAATATTGTCCTTGCCATCACCAACGTATTGGTCAATGCCAACGTGTAAAAGTGGTGCTTTATATTGGACACCCAAGAGTCAGCTCCTTTTGTATCTGCACCTCTACGAAACATAGGAGTGCTACCAATCTCCTTTTGAGTCATCATAGCCTAAATACCAATAGTCTGGTTTCCCGGCTGCTAAATACTCAATGTCTCAATCGTTACCTTGATTGTCTAGGAAATTGCGGCTATCTGTTGCATATCCACCACTATGGGTACTAGAACGATCCCAGTTGTTCTTTCAACTGGTACAGGGGCTGCAGGAATCTCTCCATAAACCCTTACTGATGTGACCTCATCCTCGAGGTATGCCTGCACTGCTAGAGGAAGATTTGCTTATTCCTTGCCACAACCGCCACAACTACCCCATTCGCCATGTTCTCCACATCCATTTCTACCACGTCCATTACAGGCTACCTATAGGATTACAAGAAATCATGAAATAATCAATCTTATATTCGCATTATACAAGTAAGAAAAAATTATGTAAATCCCAAATAATGTATTGATAACTTTGTCCACTAATAGAGATCTTTGTTGGGCCTACAAAGCATCCCCAGTCATCCAACACAAATCTAAGTTCGACATTCATTACAATAGGCTATCGGTTTTTAAATATAACAAAAATATGTACAAAAATTAATGCGATAAGGATTGATGCAAACAAGGTACACAAGGCATCTAAGACAACCAAGTTTCCTAGATGCCTACCCCAATCTTCTAGAAGTAGCTCACTCAAGACTTCCTAAACGAAAGACCAAATAGCCTACAACTCCCAAGATTATCATATACCTTGAGCTTTGATACCAACTTGTAATGCCCACATTTTAAAAATGATAACAATGACGATATGAAACAAAAATTGCATCGAAAGTCTCTATTTAAGATCTAAAACATCCTCATAGAACGTCAAAAATAGTGAAAGTAAACATCTTCGGACCCTTTATCATATTTTGGCCTCTTATTAGATTAAATATAAGAAATATAAACGTCTACACGGATGGCCAATGGCCTACGGCAGTATGAAAAATCATAAATAAAAATAAAGATACATGAACTCTTAGATACCACTATCCTCGAGTGAGTATCAACCTAAGTCTGTTTTCCATAATCAACCCCACATATTCCTGCTTGCCTTCGTATAAGCAAAACAATGTAAAAATATAACCAAATGGGTATAAATCAAATATCTATCCAATAGTGACGAAATATCAACTTATACGACATAATACATAAAGCAAGTAAACATGCGGTTATGATAAAAGCCTCAACCAACTTATCGTACATTAAATAATATGTAATGTAACTATGACACTTCTAACACAACAACCGACTTGGGCACCGTATCTCAAGATTTTATACGTAAAGGCTTGTGGATAGCTCTCCCCATCCTAATCCACAAGGAACCCGCTCAATGTTGATACTAAACAACCAATACCAACTCAAACTCCCGGATAGTTTAATACCCAATAATAGTCTATGGAATAGAAGTAGTTTCGTGACAAACAACGTTCAATATCTATATTATCATCATATCCTACAATATATGACATATTTTACTTAATTATTATAAAGTTTCTTTCCATTTCTTCTAATTATACAAAAAATGGAACCATGTTAAAGTAGGGAAACTCGTTTGGATGGAGTGGTTTCTCGTTTGGACCAAAACCAATTCATCCAAATGAAATCCCCTTCATCCCAAACACGAATTCCATCTACGAAAATACGACCAAACATATCCCAAACACAATTAAATCAATCTACAACATTTATAATTATCAATATATACATCTAAATGACCAAAATAACATATTGCATTGCTATTGAATCATTATTCTACCATGTACCTTATACAAATATATACGATTCCCTTGGAAAGCTCGAAAATCACCTTTAACCTTCCCCTCTATGGCTTATCACCCAAACACAAGCCTACAATCAAAATTGAACAAGAATTCTTATCATTAACAACTATCTTAACATCAATTCATCATTAGACCTAAATTAAAATGAATTAGAGTAGCATCGGGTATGAACAACCCAAAGAAATAAAGAATAAGACTTACACGATGAGAACGAGATGATGGTTCCGAATCCGCGTTTGGATCATCACATGGATTGCTCCCTCTATTGGATCAATTAATTTTGTGTGGTATCTTCTTCTCCTCTTCTCTATCTAATTGAGAATGATATAACGTAAGAAAAAAATGAGAAGGGAAATGTGGAATTAGTTTTCAGTTCCCTTTCAATAATATTACAATATTGGTCCCTTATGTTTTCAGGGCTTACAATATATGCGAAAGATGAAGCAATATCTATATAATATTACTTACTTTGGGATGGGGTATAATTCACAATATTTAACACAAGACAAAATTCCCAATACAAAAAGGGGTTGGCAATCAATTTACATTCTAAAATGAAACCATGTGTCTGGCATGTGCATCTACTCTTTCCCATACAAGATTTTTTTATATGCTTTTTGCTATTCTCAAATTTTATTGTGGATTAGCTATTTATATGAAAATTTATGATTTTTAATATTTATTTATTTTGTGGGAGTTAAAAAATAGAATCTTAAGAGACAACATTGAAATCCCATAACCATAATAGAATAGGTAGTAACGGGTTAAGAGTTTGTGACATTATTAACTCCTACAAGTTCATTTAGAAGTTTAAAAGATCAATATATCATTTTTTTAGAAAATACAATGAAATTCGATTATGAGTAATTCTAAAACTAAATGTAGGATATTTTGGAAAATAAAAAAATAGGAAACATAGCATGATGAATTGTATGATTTTATTGAAACTAACACAAGTCACCATTCTAAGACGTCACTTGGCATAAAACTACGCGGAGACTGTACTTTTAGTTTATTGTATATGATAAGCTACTTTAAAAAAATATTAAAAAATTATGTCCAATATGCATCTTGTAAAATTGAAAGATACTTGTCACAATGTCAATTCCCAAATTTTAATGACTTTTTCTATGAATTTGTGGTAGCCTAATCTCTTTGATTAATATTTTGTTAATGAAATAAGGTATTTAATGCCTTAATTATCTTCAATTTAACAAATTACTTATTTATCATTTTTTGTCTTTGAATAGGTGAAAAATTAATGTAATTTTATTGCTCATGAAGTTGCATTTTTGGAATAGAAAAGGGAAGAACTCTTGACACTTTTATAGTTAGTAGTTAGATATATTTATTTATTTATTTTATTATGATATAAGTATATATATAATTAATCATATTTAAAAGAAATGTTTGGGTTATATATATGATAAGGTTCGAACTTGTTGGATGCAGCCGTGCAGGGGAATGCATATGCGCCATTTTTGTTCTGTTTATAGCTATCATTGAAGCTCTCTTCTCCAACTGCCATTGGACCAACAACTCTTCCGTTAATAAATGGCATCGTTATGTATACGCTGAGCTCGCTTGCCTACTTTTTTAGTTGCAACTTATAAGTTCTAGTTTTTTCATTTTTTTACTTATTGACTTGACAGTATTTGGCTGCTCAGTTTGTTTTTGATCTAACTTTTTTTGTTGTTTTGGTTTAAAAAATTGTAAGTTTTAAATCAGTTGCATTCAATTTTTTTTCTTACTAATTTTTCTGCTTAAAAGTTGCAACCAAATTAATCCCTATGGCATTTAAAAGAAGTTTTGATCTCTTACTTCAAATTTCTCAAATACCAAATATTGGATAATAAAGGCCTCACATCATTGTTTCTGTTTCAAATAATTTATTGATGCATAGAAGAAAAACAGCCGTTGTTTTTTTATAGAAAAATCTACAATTAGCAAGTGCTCAAAACAAACTATAGGATTTCAAAGGGATCAAACGAGATCTTCGTCAATTAAGTGTAGCTTTTTACATCCCATTGCTTTGTTGTTGGATTGGTTTTAAATTAGATTCAATGGTTATAATAATATTTAAATAAGAACCGTCAGATCTAATTTGAAAATAAGCCAATGACACAGAGATAGTATGTGAGGATTAAGCCTCTCACGGTTGTAATAGTGTTTAAATAAGAACCATCATATCCTATTTGAAACCGAGCCAATGATAGAGAGATGATATAAGAGGTTTAAAGCCTCTTGATTCTTGGAAAGTGTAATGCTACGCAATTATGTGAATTATTACTACTATTAATATAGTATAACTTTTGTATTGTTGAATCATAGCTGGCCATTTTAAAATTGGAGAAGGTACGGTACGGAAAACAGTAAGAGGAAGCAACAGTTCCGATATTGAGCTTATTTGGTTGTATCTTAAAAGAATAGAAGTATATTTTTTGTTGGAGATGTTACTTATAAGTATTATATGTGTGTTTGGTATAAATTGAAAAAAAATATATACTTTTTTGTATTGGGAATTGTAAAAACTAGTTAGTAATAGGATAAAGTATGAGAGAAGTATACTTTTTTGGAAAAAATAGCAAAATATTTACTTCTGCAGAAATATACTTTTTTAAGTATAAATTATTTTATTTTACTGGTGTAAATAAATAAAATATTTTACTTTTTACTTAAAAGTACAAAAGTAGTGCTTTTGTACTCCCACCAAACAAGCCCATTATAAATACATGATAAATAATATAAACAATCACATTATGTAATTACAAAGATAGTTATATATTTCAAAATAAATTTTTTTATTTATATTACTATTATAGAAAAGGGAGTATTAATTTTTTTATTTTTGTGAGTTTCTTCGTAATAAGGAAACTTGTCAAAGCAAGTTTCAAACTTAACTGTGTCGGAAATGGTTTCCTAGGGAAAAAGTTTAACTTTATTGTGCCAAAAATGGTTTCCTAGGGAAAGAGGATTTTGGTAACTGTAGTTGAAAGAAAGGCAATTGTATTTTACTTGGAAATGGATTTAGCAATAATATTTGAAGTTGTGGCCTCTACTTGCTCCCTGTTCTGCCAATATAATTATGTTCAAATAGCATTATGCTTGTGTAGCATTTTTCAACTGCATACTTATTGATAGTCGTATTTTTCAACTGCACACTTATTGATAGTCATATTTATAGCTTGATTTCCAATCATGCAATCCTTTTATCCGTCCACGGGGATATATGTAAGTATTCAAAAGATATATGTTCATGAGTAAGCGTTGGTCACATTTTGTTGGGACATATATGTATAAGCATTCATAGCATGTTGATAAGCATTCAAACGTGTTCATAAGTGAAGGCATGTTCATTGTATAAGCATAAGAAGCGTATGCATTGTATAAGTACAAGCACAATTATCAAGATAGAAGATAGAGTCTTTTCTATTTCTTTTTGGGACAAAATATCCACTATTCTATCTAAACATTAAAGAGATTTTTATAAGCAATAGCATTAAGTCGGGCCTATGATTACGTCATGTTAGTCATGTCAATCATAGAATATGACGTGTGTAGTCCCGGGCGTGTGTTGCCCAAGTTTTTAAGACAATTAAAGGTATTTAGGCATAAGAAATGCCTACTTTTAAGAAAACAATGAGACCTATCGACTTATAAGGGCATAAGGAAAAGCTCTGGGCATAAGAAATGCCCACCCTTTTAAGAAAATAAGAAAAGAGATACGAGTCCGAATTTCCCCTTTTAATCGTAGTTGAGATGTATTCTCATATGCATTGGTAGTTGTAATCGTTGTCATAGTCAAGATAAGTCTTGTATGTATATGTCGCACTACAAGGCGGGATAAGTCTCGTGGGCATAAGTTACATTCGTAGGTGGCATGGGATGTATTCGTAGTCGAGATAAATCTCATATGCATTTGTTGCATTCTAAGGTGGGGTATTGTTCTTGTAGTTCATAGTTGTATTTGTACACCTACCTTACTTTATTTGTACACCTACCTTACTTTAAGACAAGAACTACTTATATGCGTATATAATTTATGATTATGTTCATTTACATGTTTATATACCGCATGATATTAGATTTATCATAATGTTAATTTCTGTCCTATACACTTTTCTTTCATGTATATTGTTCTCAAATTGTTTTGTAAGTCCGGAGTTTGACTCAAGACACGTTTGATAAGACTATGGAGACGCATATACAGGGGTATATTTTGTAGCTTCGGGCGTAATCGTAGTAGCTTCATGTAGACGAAGCTTTGATTATGTATATGTATATTTTCTTTTCTTTCTTTTGGACAATCTCATAGCTTGGTGCTTTTATATGCAACTTGGAAGTTTGCTTTTAACTTTGTTATAAGTCATTGTTATTGTACATTAATGCAAATGTACAGGTATGATGGATTGCGGTAGGATGATAAATATTTATGAAGTTATCGTGGTTGTAGTACATAGTATGGGTAGAAGTTGTATAAGTTGTAAGTCATTTAGGTTGTATTATCCTTCTTTCTTTCTTTCTTTCATCGTACTTTCCCAGATTTCTCGGAATTCGGGACTTGACAATTAGAAATTTAAAAAATATATGTCCATTTAACTTCTCCTTTGGTCCGGAGAAAGTTTATTTTTTTCTTCTTAAAACATGCCTAAAAGAAAAAAGAAAATCTTTTAAGCATGTCCATCAGTACAAGTAGTTTCTTTTTCCACTCTAAATTTCAGTTAATCTTCCCTAGTAAAATGTGAACGACAAGCCTGATTAAAGCCATAGAAATTCCGGATTAGGTTTTCTCTGCAAAAAAATTGACTGTTTTTCATGTATAAACTTTTTGCAAGCAGATTAGGTTCCATCCCCTATTAGTATGGATAATTTCATGCACAAGCAGCTTTGGACGACAATTCAAACAACTTACAGAGTACTAACTGATTCATGTTATTTAATTGCGGCCCATGCCGTAACTTCTTACCATAAGGTGGTCAAAGTTTGTATATACGAAAATATCGTTAAGCCCTAAATATACTACTCAAAATAAAGTATGAAATTATTGACGGGGTAATATCATGTATGTATGAGAAGGTGACGGGGCATTTCTAAAATATAGACTGGCAATGTGGTACAACGGATCATATGTACATGTATATTACTGACCCTATGATGATTGTAATTACATTTCATATTTGCTTCAAAGGGATACACAATATCTATAATACGTAATGTATCTCGTGGCTCTATTATCAAAGTAATAAACGAGCCCACGTTACATTTTCAAAGCTAATTAAGAAACGTTTTGTTGCATAAATAAAGTAAGAACTTGTTCAAAAGAGGAAATACAAGTGAACAATTGATTTTGAACAGTAATTTTCCTTAATTATGTAAGTTTTATTGCTAAATCAGAGTAATATGACTGTTGATGAAATTTTTATATATGCAATGGCTCTTGAAATTACTAAGGATCCTAAACCAACTTCCGTCAAGGAATGTCGACGTATAAGTGAATGGCCAAAGTGGAAGATGCTATTGAGGTTGAGTTAAGCTCTCTAACAAAATGTGAGTGTTTGGACCCATTGTAACACCAACAGATGTCAAACCAATTAGGAACAAATGGATATTTGTGCGAAAACAAAATGAGCATGATTAAGTCGTTAAATATAAAGTATGACTTGTGTATCAAGGCTTTTCTTAAAGACATGAGATTAACTATGAGGAGAAATATACTCCCGTAATCAATGGAACTGCTTTCCAATTTCAAAATCGGATTAATAGACGTTGATCAATTGGAAATGTGCCTTATGGACGTTGTCAATATATATTTATATGGGTCATTGGACAATAATAATTTCATGAAAATTCCTAAATGATTCAAATTACCTGAAACAAAAACTAGAAGTTTATATTCAAAAAAACTACGAAGATCATTGTATAGATTAAATCAATCAGGGCGCATGTAGTACAATCGACTAATTGAATGCCTCTTAAAATAGAATTTTGTTAATAGTCCGATACATCCATGTATTTTCATTAAAAAGGCAAAATCTGGATTTGCTATCATTGCAGTTTATCTTTAGGATCTAAATCTTATTGGGACTCCTAAATAGGTCACCAAGGCTGCTAATTACTTGAAATAGGAATTTGAAATGAAAGATTTCGAAAAAACAAAATATTACCTTAGCCTACAAATCGAGTATTTACCTACAGGAATACTTGTTCATCAATCTACTTATGTTGAAAGTGTTTTAAGGCAATTCTATATGGACAAAGTACACCCATTAAGTTTTCCTATAGTCGTTCTATAACATCCCGAAAATTCAGGATAAATTTTTTGCATTTAATAATATTATGTATCTCATTATAATATTACTATTACATTCATGGCGGGGCTCTAACAAGGTGTGGTAGTTGTTGTATGGAAATGTATGGTATATTAGATTAGTTTCATTATATATGCTAAGTGATGAATTCACATTTAGATACTCATTTGTGAGTTGCAAGCTCTTGAGAGTTATATGTGGAGATTATATACCGCATTAAAGTATAAATGTGTATTGGCGAAATATATTTTTGAATAGCATTTGTGAGTAAATTGCAAGTATTGCTATCGTGAGATATAAGTAATTGTGTGAGACTAGTGAGGTTTACGAGTTTACAAGAATTGTGAGTTTATATGGGCATGAGTGAGTATTAGAATTGAGTGTGATGACATATGTGAGAATGGTGTGAGAATACATGTATTGGTGTGAGATCATAAGGCGAGAGTCATGGTTAAAATGGATGTGGTTAAGCCTAGAAATTCTACATTTTTAGTGAGCTTTAGCAGTGAGGCGAGCCGTTCGTATAGTTTGCGTCTACCGTTCAAACGGCGGAGCTGTTCGAATGGTACCTCAATGCCATTTGAACGGAAGTCACAGTAGTTCCAATTTTGCCTTTTTAGACTTAAAGTCGCGTGAGTGTATTACATTCCATTGTTGCTCCATTACCGATATACTATATTTAGAGCAAGAAAGAAATGTAATATACTTTATCAGTTTGGAGAATGTAGCTCATATTGTATTATGTAAATAGGGCATTTACTTATATTATATACTAGGTTAGTATTTCTTTTATTCGCACTCTGATGGATGTTTATTTTTATTCGAGCATATTGTAGAATGCGAGATTGATAAGTGGGGTGTTAGCATGGATTCCTTATTTTTATTTTCAAAACCAAATAAAATTTCTCATTCTCTTTTACTTAAAAAGGGGATATACTCAGCTTCCAAGGTTTCTAGCAGGGTCAAGGCTTGCCTCTGGTCTTCTAGGAAAATTGGGGCGTGACAAGTTGGTATCAAAGCAACTTAACTAGGTTTACGTAAAACTTGGTAGCTTGCAGATAGAATCTATGGGATTGAGAGGGTAGTTGTGATTTATGTACATTGTGTGCTTATGTGTAGTTGTATGTTAGTGCAGAGTATGAGTTATAGTATGGCATGAGTAATATATTGTAGATTTTCTTGGAGTTGTACATATGAGTTATGAACTATTAAGCTAGATGTGATGCATATGTGTAAGATGTGAGTTAATAGCTTATACACGAGGTGTGAGTTGTTCATGCGGAATTGAGAGATTTATATGCGAGTAGTAAAGTATATAATTAGGAGTAAATTCTTTTATTGCAGGGTATTGTTTGAGTTAAAGGCATTGGTAGTGACTAATGTCTTCTTCTCTTATTGTTATGTATATGAAGTGAGAGATGGCTGGTGGTTGATGAGGATATGGATGAGGACTTGGTCTAAGGTGAGGACCTAGTTGTAGTTGTGGGACTACCGTTTGTGGGTACCGTACTAGTGGACATGGGACAGAGGAGCTCAAGGCTATGTGCACGCGGACTAGGGAGACAAAGATTTGAGTTGCCAAGGGTATTCTTGATTTGTCTGAGGGCATTGATGCGAGTGTGTATAAGTATAAGGAAACCGTTCCTGAGGTTCAACCTTATGTTCCATAGGGAGCTCCGGTGGCTCCAAGGGTAGCTCAGACTGATACATCTGGATTGTTGCGAGCTATGGAGGAGGTTATGTATAATCTGGCACGTAACACACGTAGGGAGAACAATGAGGAGTCAAGAGCATCTATGGTCCAAATGTAGTTTCAGATAATGGAACCACCTTCTTTCAGAGGAGATAAGGAGGTAATTGTTGTGGATACATGGCTTACGGAGATCGAGAAGATCGTCGAGGCCTTACAGATAGTTAATGATGACTTACGGTTGGCTACAATACTATTTTATCTACATAGGGAGATAGCTAAATAATGGAAGGGTCGTCGCAAGATTAGTAGGTTGGTGGTGATGACTTGGGAGACTTTTCGACGAGCTTTCCTTAATGAGTTCTTCTTAAGTACTCTTTGGGAAAAGAAGTGGACTGATTAGCAAATTTGATGCAAAAGACATCTATAGTACAATAGTATCAAAGGACATTTACTGGTCTTTCTCGTTACACCCTAGAGTTAGTGTCCACAGAGGAACTTGGGATCTAGAAGTTCGAGAGTGGATTAAGGCACTCTATTCAGTCCATTGTAGTAGAGGGTATGCATGAGACATTTAAGAAGTATGTTGGCGTGGCTACGAAGGTTGAGGTGAGTCATATAGATTGTCAACGCGTGATCAATATTCGTTCTCCTTAGTCTTTAGGCCAACCTGCGAGTTCTTGACCCATGTCCTAGGTGGGAGTCTTTGAGGGCAACCGCAGTGGTGATAGTAGGAGCAGTGTGGTAGTGGTCGGGCATCTAGTATTGGTGGTGGTGGGAATCAGAAAAGGTCCCGCGACTCTTATTTTACTCCTTCATTTGGGGGGCATTCTCAGCCTTCCCATCCTTCTTCTTTGAGTACTACGGTATAGGGTTTATGGTGCTTTAACTGCTGCCAGCCTAGCCATCTTTTGCAAAATTATGGGCTACCACCGATGTGCAGATTATGTGGGGCTAAGGACTACAAGCAGTTGTCTTGTCCTTTGGTCATGTGTTGCCAATATGGGGTGAGAGGACACATGCAGTCCCATTGCCCCAAAGGTTTCTGTAACATCCCGGAAATTTTTGAGTTAATTT